>JASGXE010000728.1:0-30462 GCA_030068105.1 Sinentomon sp. SZTP_YWyxl
AATTGTCGAAAAAAAGCAGAGAGCTCCATACCATGTGTTCCCCACGTCAAAACCTACCAAAAATGTTCGGTTGTCAAATTGCCCCCGGCCACCCCAAAATGGGGCAATTGACCCTAAAATTTCAAACCCTACAGACTGGCAGAAATTGTCGTAAAAACTTAGAGACCTCCAGACCACGTATTCCCGATGTCAGTACCTACCGAAAATGTTCGGGTGGAAAATTGCCCCCGGCCTCCCCAAAGTGGGGCAATTGACTCCCGAAATTTTCTAACCTCAGAGACCGGCAGAAATTGTCGGAAACTTAGAGACGTACCACGTATTCCCCACGTCAATACCTACCGAAAATGTTCGGGTGGCAAATTGCCACCGGCCACCCCAAAGTGGGGCAATTGCCCCCGAAATTTTAAAACCCTAGAGACAGGCAGAAATTGTCGGGAAAACTTAGAGACCTCCATGTCACGTGTTCCCCACGTCAATAGCTACCGAAAAGTTTTGTTTGCTTTTGCTGATGTAAACACATGATAAATTGGTCTCGGTGAGTTTTTTCCCAGCAAAAAGCCCATGAAAATGTGACTCTTGTCTCAACTTTCATGCCCCTCCCACCTTTGCTCGCCAATGCAGTGCCAGACCCATCTATTGGGCAGCCGCGCAAATCCCTCTCGAAATCTGGGGGGGTTATAGTTTACCTCGTGGGGCCCTTCTTTATAGAGAATAGTGCCCCTTTTAGAAAATAGGGGCCCACTTGTTGACGACAAGGGCGGGGTCGGTACCATAAGAAGCCGCCGCAGGCGCAACGGGGTCTGGGGCAACGACCCACCGGGGATCCAAAGGGCAGAGCCCATGACAGGGGGTCTGGGGGAGGGAGTCCCCCAGAAGCTGAAGAAATTTTGAAATACGAGTGTTCATTTTGGGTCCAATATTGATGTTTCTTTTAAAAATTGGGCCCAAAATGTGCCTTGCAATGATGGGCACACTTGTATAGTTATGCAAATTTGAGGCACATTCGCAAGAGGCCTGCACGAAAGCCTGAATTTCCATATGTGTGTGTAAGAAACGTTTTCTGAAATTCACGGAAGCGGACGCAAAAACAAAAGCGATGTCTACCACAAAAGAAGGCCAAGAGGAGTAGTTAAATTGAAAAACTAAATTATTGTGAAACAAAGTCGGGGGCACGCGGGATCTGGGGCGGAGTTCTTGGCAGTAGAATGTTGCCAATGCAAAGGCACAGAGCCTTGCAGAGTTGAAGAGCCTAGCAGGGTGTTTGGGAGTGCCACAGAGGTGTGATAACTTTTAGGAATTTCAACATGCATTTTGGGCCGGATTTTGGCTATTTTGGGCACCATTGTGGCCAAGGCTAGATGGTCAGGCCAGTCAACTATTCCAAATTTTGGGACTAATTCGGCTGGATTTCCCTATCATTTTGGCCTCTGTTTTGCAAATGAGAATAAATGGGTCCCTGGTCTCTGCATAAGGCTTTACGCTGATGATATTGTTTTGTACACATTTGTCGAGGATGGCAGTGACAGTATAACTTTACAAGAAAACTTAGAAGCCCTTCATCAATGGTGCAACAACTCGCATATGGCTACTAACGTTTAAAAGTGTGTATTTCTGCTCTTCCATACGAAGAACCTAACGAGAACCTAAAGAGCCCTAACACTCAAGCACAAAATTTCTCTTATAAGATATATGATTAAGTTGTGACCACTGTCACCGTTTTCAAATATCTTGGAGTCACGCTTCATGAGCACTTAGACTGGGGGGAACAAGTTAACGCGTCAATTAACAAAGCTATGTCGGACTTAGGGTTTTTGCGTAGGAATCTGTCACATGGGAATACTAAATCCAAGCTATTAGCTTACAAGGCTACTGTTTTACCTCACCATGAGTATGCGTCTGTAGTATGGGATCCATTCCTGGTCTCTTAAAGATATGGGGAACAAAATGCCCCTTAAAAAGTTTTGAATGGTGACTGCCCGTCCCACTTACGCTGTTAGGCGCTTGGCAGGCTTCGGACTGCCCTTGGCGTGGTTAACAGCACCATTATTATTTATATACCGCCACTCCAGCTAGCGTTCGCATGGCGGTGAGTCACAGAGCATTGGGAAAGAAAAAAGGAGGGGCTCCGCCTCGGCAACAGGCAAGCAGGCCTTGGCTCGGTTTATATCCCGCGTTCAGGTACCGGTTTTAAAGCCCAAGCTTTGCTTGGAAAAAAAGTCCCGGCTCTGCCGGTTTTAAACCTGCCTTCCTGGCTGTTTTTATCCTGTCCCCTTTGGGGCAGTTTCAAAATCCCGGTCCCGCACGGGCTTCACCCGGGCATCCAGTGCCAACATACCCGGCCTCGGCAGAAGCCTCTCCTATGCTCGGCTGCCTTGACTGGCATGCAACGAGCATATTTTGACGAGCTTTCAAATGCGAGGGTCACTGCCTTGGCCACACAGGGCCTCAACACAGGCTACCTCATATACGAAAAGAAAGGAAAAAGTGTGAAGCAAATCGCAAAAAACAAGGCAAAAATAAAAATGCTGCCGGCAAATTGCCGAGCGACAGCGCGGAGTTGCCTGCTATCTCACACCGTATCCCTAATTTTTATTTCATAAACCAAAACAGGACTGGGTGTCCGCAAAGAGCAATAGGCTCTTGCATCTCTCATATTGATGCCGTGGAAAAGGTACAACGATCTGCGGCCAGATTCATTACTGGAATCTATGAGCGCACAGCCAGTGTCACTTCTATGTTAACTGATCTTGAGCTCACCCCTCTCAGAACCCGCAGAAATGAGAAAAGACTTGCATTTCTCATTAAAATTTTCAAAGGCAAAACATTGATTAACATGCCACCATTTTTCGCTGAAAACTTTCAAAACAGAAGAGCCACTCATGATTTTCAATATCGCATTCCCCGAATCAAATCGAATATTTTTTTGAACTCTTTCTTCCCGAGATCTCTTAAAGATTGGAATGCTTTACCCAGAGATTCGCCACAGCCTCGGGCAATCACCCACGTCGCCGGGGAGTGTCTGCCATCTTGAATCATAGAAGACCTATATTTCCATAAATTTTTTTTAGACAAGTCCCTCTTGTTGTCATTTTTTCTCAGTCTTTTGTGAAATTTTTTTTTGTCAAATTTCACTAAATTGTCGCAGCACTTAATTGTTGGCTTATTGTATGTTGGTTGGATGTTTGTAAATCCTTTTTGACATATTTGCACTAGAGAACAGCAAATAAAATCGAAATAAATAAATAAATAAATAAATAAACAAATATGCTATTTTCTGTTTAGAATCTTATTAGAATCTGATCATGTTCTGATTAGAAGCCAAATTCTCATCGGAACCTGATCCAATTCTTTTAGATTCTCATCAGAATCTGGTCAAAGTCTTATAGATTTTGGCTGTCTGATGATAATTTGGCCAGATTCTCATCACAACCTGCCACAGTCACATATCAGTCATCACTAAACTATCACTGGCCAGCTGCCGATCGAAAAATCGCTGTAAAAACAAACGCAGTTTCGAATAAACTTTTAAGTAATGTATGGGATTTCACCCCGTTTAAATGTTCTAATTTATTGAAGCCAGAAGTTGGCAGAGATATCGTGTGTGCCAAGCAATGTCTATTTTGCCAATAAACCAAGGCAATATTTTTATTTTTGTGAACTAACAGGACCCCATGAAGCTCATCATCGGAGGTGTGCTAAAACCAGCCAGCGGGATCTGGATTAAATAGGAACAGCGTTGAATTCGTGAACCACTTCAAAAAGAGCAGACGCGAAATATTCAGCTTTAGAAATGCTTATTTCCAATGTTCAATCTGCATATAGACAATCGGCTAGTAACAGTTTTGCAAGTTTCCCAAAATCCAACAGCCGAGGTCCCTTAAAGTAGGATCCGGTTTGAACGACACAGATGAAAATGTACAGAAACGGATGAAAAATTATTTGGAACGGATGAAAACTAGATGTGGACCTAAATGGCTATGGACATTCCAAAACGTCCATAAACATTTTATCATAATGGGCTGGGAAGACCTCAAATCGATCAAAATGCATCTTGCGATGAGCAAAGAAGATTGCGAAACCGGAAAGAGGAACAATCTGGAACGGCCAAGAACATCTCGGAAGTCGGAATGGATGGCGAACACCTCTTAACGACGGAAGAACATCACGACGTGGAACAGAAGGAACAAGATGCATCACTTTTAGGAAACCGATCGGCAGCGTCTTTGCTTGCAAACTCAAGCGCAGAAGACAACTGCTTGTGGTGTCCATCCCACTTTGCCTGGCCCCAGTTTCGTTAAAAACAGGAGCGACAAGCGCAACTAGGGCCACCATTCCGTACCATCCCAGAGTACCAAGAGACTCAAGTTCAGGATAAATGCTCATTTATACGAACCTCACTTCCCTCGCAAGAAGTTAATTCGAAAGCGAAACCGATGAGGCCTGCCGAGGTGATGAGTTGCTATTCGTCATTGCCCGAGAGTGGCATAAGCCCATCTACGAGTATGCGGTAGTTGCCAATTTGACCGAATCTCACCTTGCGAGGCCCATAGGTTGATAAAGAACCGAACCGAAGGCCTGCCGAGCGTGACCGAGGACTATTCGACGTCATCTCGAAGTGTTTCGCTCCAGATTGGCTAAGACGTTCATTTTGTCGAAGATCACTGTCCCGGACCTGACGCTTTGGGCCGAAAATCGAACTGATGATCGTAGACCAAACGATCAGGGCGAATTTATGAGATTGGGAAAGCGAGCAGGCACTGCAAACTTTAGTTAGCCACCGAATGGTACTCGAATCGTGATCGGCACTACTTCTGTTCTGCTTTCGGCCTAACGTGTCCTGGCGAAGTGAGACTCCGCAAAATGAGCTGATGCATGCATAATGCCTGGCCACTCTCGGGCTATATGCCGAATGGCAACACGATTCAAAAATAAGTTACCACTCCAGGAGCAACTCCAAAAACCCACAGCCACAATGTGTCATATGCTTATGGATACAACATTCTTCAAGTATAAGAGCACAAACAGTGCACCTGAAACACAAACTCTGGTAGTTTAACATTGAAAATCATCGTATGGGGCATCCAAAGTTGCAGGATAGGTACCTATACCTCGTGATGAAAGCGAATGGAATGTTCATGGAAGGGTTCCTTCCCATTCCGGAATAGCAATACAATTTCATTAATTTGCAAAAATGGGGTCCGAAAAAGTAGTCATTCCCATCTATCAGTTAATTTCTTACTATATTCTAGGGAAAACTCCAAAAATAGTTATGCATTTGATCACAATACATCTTATTGTCATCATTCTTCCCCCGGAGTAGGTAATTTCTTTCTGTTCGGAACTTCTTGAAATTGCTTCGTAAAATCGTGATGATGGCTCTTCTGCGGTTAGTGTCTCAAACATAAGCATACATCTCAGCTCCTCTCTAGGTAATCCCAACTCTAACAAACTGCTTGAGCTTCTAAGATATTTTGCATGCTGTAAGCACTATTTCGGTTGCAGGAATTTTAATTGACTGAGATTTTTTTTTATCTTACGTGCAAGTCATAATTTTTGAACAATTTGAATTATATCGTCATTAAATCACAAATGTGCAACATCGACCAAATTTTTTTTTAAATATGAAATGAATTTTATTCGGAGAAAAGAAAAATGAAATTAACTATTGTTAAGGCAAACATGAACTTTAAAATATGAAAACAGCAGGTTAACATACGACTGTCAAGAGTATTTTTTGAAGAAAAAAAAACGCAGACAATGGCAGAGGAAGGAACCCTAGGGGATTTTTAAACCAGTGATTGGGATTGGTGCAATCATTTCCACCTCGGTTTAGCAAACAGTAGGAAAAACAAACACTTGTAAACTAAGATTTTCACTGAAACTACAGGGACAACATTGTCAGAAAAAAACAAGAATGTAAGGAACAAATTGCTGAATAAATGAAGAATGGTTCTTTAGCCTCCTGACACCGCCAAGCAACATTTGCCAGGTTTTGCCCATGGCTCAGAATACAACGGCTAACTTCAGTAACGCCGACTGGCGACGAACGTCAGCGGAAAGTAAAAAAATTCCAAAACACACAGTGGTTTTCCTCCGAAGTGTGCCTTCCTTTCATTTCACGTCCAGCCGTTGTTGTTGTACTCTGCTGGGACACGTATGATTGCTGTTTCATTGGGGATGGGGTTATCTCAGAGCCAATGGACAACAAAACGATAACCCCCATCCATATTTGGATTGCAAACACAAATAGGAGAGATGGCGATAATGTAATTATGCGTGGAGTTTTTTGATTTCAATTATTCTGACTATAACGTTAAAAATTGACCAAAATTCGCAAATAAATCGCTGAAGTGCATCATTGACGAAAGGTCCTTTTATAGATAAACGGATAATTGCAGAATAGTTACAAAAGAAAATAGTTTTCCAAAGAAATTATTTTTTCTTGTGAAGTCGTTGCCGTGCGAACAACTCTTCTCTTTTTTATTCGCAGGATCCCCTGGGGATGAAAGTGTTGACCCTTCGGGTCAGTGCTAGAACATGCCAGCGATTTTTCCTGTCAAGCTTGAAAAGCGTTGAGGAACAATAAAAAATGATGTAAAAAAGCGGAACTCCCTGGAAACGTCCTCCAGTTACATCGCCTTGCTGATTTTGTTCAATAGGTATCAGCTCTTAAACGTCAGAAGACGTTCCACTCTACCGCAAAAACAGAATTAACATTGGAGCTGCTTGATCATCATCAACATTGTGGCATTTATCAGATATTACGCCCCGAGCATTACCAGGATTTTTGGGTGCATGCGCACCCTTCAATCAAAGAATGTCTGCTGGGTCTAATTTCGCGGGGAGAAAAAACATTTCGAAATTCGGGTTCGGAAGGTCTGATATCTTCGCCATTTGTCCGTCATAAGTATCCACTCGCTTACTGCACCTGCAAATATTTTGCGCTTTAATCAGTAGCAAGAACTTATGCAAGATAGCTTCGGCTTACGTATGTAACGAATGACCCACACATTTTTTGAGCTCCTTTCGGAAAGTGCGATAGATGAAAAAGGGACGAGTTCCCAATCACAATCAAACCGCTTTGAAATCCCGCCTCTTTTGCACGGCACACGTTTTGATTTTCAAAAATGAAACATGAATCACACATTTATACTGTTATCAGACACAGTTTGTAACTTTAGTAGGTACTTCTTGATTCCTTGAAATAACTGTTTGGTTTCCCAGTTGTTTCCTGTTCATAAATGTAGGAGTCATCTAATTCAAGAATTTTTATAGCATTATTACAATTAAATAGATTTGAAGTATTTTCCTGCCGGATGTTTGCGGTACATGCGGAGAAAAGCAACGCCCGCATTTTGCTTCCACATGTGTGTTGAAACAGCAAAATTAATTTTTCGCGACGCAATAATTTCATAATTTTAGGGGTCGAAAGAAACCAAACATGCGTTTATCTCACGTGTTTTGAACACACTTTATTGTCGTTAGGCAAAAAGAAATTCGAGGTGTAATTCAGAAAAGTGATTGAAATCGAATATTCTCCTGTGATGTGAATTGCATAACTATTCCAAATTAATTTCGGTGCCATGAAATTGGGGGCAGAGTCTTCAGAATAACCTCGGAATTCCAGTGTTTTGCTTGGAAATGGGATGCATTTTTCGCCTCTTTTTCAGTCATATGCTGCCATCAATGGGTCGCCGTATACTGTACCTACACAACTCGCCAAAATTGTTCGTGCATACAGGCCACTGCGACTATAAGCGCTTTATAGAATCAATGGCAAAAACGCTTTATAGAATCAATGGCAAATGCGCCGCAACAAAGGCTGTATCTTTGTCAAAGGCTCAATCTCGAGTGCAGAAGTTGTTCATTGAAGTGTCCTCATCCGCTGGCCAAGGCGCCTCAACTCCCGAATAAAATGGCACAAGTTATACTGCAGGTTAAAGGAGCAGTAAACTCTCCCTTCATGCGAGATTCATCGAACATACCAACCAGCAATATTTTATGCTGATCGCGAAATTTTAAAATTTCTTGACGTTGGTGATTTGTTATCCAATTTTAAAACGGATTAAACTGTTTTTGGCTGGTGTCAGAGTTTTTAAAACTGCCGACTTGGATTGTTTTTGATGGCTATTTTCAGAATTCAATTCAATTAAACAATAACTTGCTGCAGACATTTTAGCATGTCGAAGATATGGGCAACATGCTTGTCTACAACAGTTACTCATGGATTCTGAAAGTGCTGGGACAACACAGAGCCAGAACTTCGACAAACAATTTTCAACATGAATCCACGACCTTTTATTTATTGAGCTGTGTTCTAGGAGTCAACTTCTACGGGTGATACTCATAGTTATTTTGATCGAAAGACATTGGTGCCACGTTGTCGAAAAGTTTAAAATTTTCATCTAAAAGAGGGTAGGCTCCTCGTCACCTTGTCCACCATAATCGGGTGACCCTTGTGACATGTCAAAAATTCTCTTTACTGTCATCACGGATCCCATAAAACCGGGAAGTCCGGGACGTCCAGCTGCCTCGGTAGAGGCAGCTGTGATGAACTCCTGGGGTCTCGTAGCCACGGGAGTAGAAGTTCCTAAGAATCCCGGAAGTCCGGGTGCTCCTGGAGGTACCGTTGATGCGAAAGTGGAAGCCCCGAAGAATCCTGGAGGTCCGGGAAGTCCGATAAATCCGTGAAGTCCCGCAGGCGCTGGAGCGGATGGCCCGAGGAATCCCGGAGCTCCGGGAATTCCGGGAAATCCCGGAGGCCCGGGAAGTCCGATAAATCCCGTTGGCGCAAGAGTGGGAGCCACAATGACTCCAGTAGGTCCGGGAAGTCCGGGCGGCCCGGGCGGTCCGACCGGTGCCGCTGCTGCTACGGAACTGGGAGCTCTAAAGATCATCGGCTGCTTCCTTTCTTCAGAGGGTAGTCTGGGAGCCTGAAGAAAGTTACCGCAACGCGGAAATCCAGAATTTCTATCCGGTACGGACATATCAGATTGGTCACCGACTTGGAACACCAGCCGCATTCCGCTGACCATGTGTCGAATTATGTGACAGTGAAACATCCAGAAACCTGAAGATATAAATAAGATCGAAAGTGGAATAAGAAGAAATGAAGACCACGGAGCAGTCCGACGGGCAGCGTTCGCCAGGTACTCGGAATCCGTGAGTGCATAGATGTACATGAGTAAAACATGATGACGTCAAATGCTTCGTCGAGTGATTGGAGTGGTTGTTCGACTTTCTGGCACGTTGGCAGTTTCTGATTAAGCATGCGCCAATTCTATAGAAAATGGTGTGCCGTCTTCGTGGCCCATGTTTCTCATTTTTAAAAAGTCCACCGAACAGAGGTTATTTGATGGGCACTTTGACGCAATCCTCACGGTTCCCCTCGCCCTTGCTCTTCGGTGCATTGGATCTGTAACGTTTTATTTTTATTTTATTTTTTTTGCATTTCGAACAGTTTTCTTTTTTCTTTTTTCTTTTTTTGTATCGCTCCAAAGCAATGAAAAAGTGCCTGATATTTTTTTACTGAAATGCCCTCTGTGATACGAGTAATGTGTTAGACCTATAAATTTCTTGGACTCACACTTACTCACGAAGTTTCAAATGAAATGTTGTTTTCAAACGAAGTTTTGTGATTCTGTCAAGTCAAGTTTTTTTCTGTGTTCTTGAAATCAATCGTGAAAATTGCTCAATGAGTATGTGTCAAAATCACTAAGTGAGGCCTGCTCGTTAAAGCTTCCAGAAATTCGCGGAGTGCTTTTTTCAGAGATATCCAAGACAATTCGTTTGGTGACTATTTAATTGCCATCATCAGGGATGCTGCAGATACGTTGAGCTTATCCAATCCGATTTCGATAGGTTGACTTGTGCATTGTCTGCGTCCTGCCAGTTGGCCGGGAATGTTTTAGATTCCAACCCGCAGGTAAACAAATTCAACCGTAAAATAACAACACTATACGAGACGTTAACGATAACAGTTCCAATCAGTTCGTCACCTCCACTTTTTACCTCATGCATCGATCGCATATCAGCATGGTATCGCATCAGCATCACATCATCACATTTTTGACATTTTTTGTATTTTACATTGAATTTCAGACATTCTGTTTTTCATTTTCTGCGAGCTCTGGATGTTTCTAAAATTTTGAACTTTGGAACTTTTTCCAAAAAACAACCACAAACCCAAAACGCCTGAAAGATAACAGTCCCAAGGAACGTCTACCACAGCGCTTTCACCTAAAATCACCAATCAACCTCATCGCTGCCGCATCCCGAGAATGAAATGCCCACATGACCAAACATTTCACATTTTGGGCATTTTGTGATTAACTTCAGAAGTTCTTTTACACTCCAGACAGATGTCGGAAGTTCGGGTTTTAATCTCTGTCCAATTGCGCATTTGTAGTGTTTGGTTCTGAAGACCACAAGGCATTTTGTTTTGCATCCACGTGGGAAATGTTTTGAAACAATTTCATAAAATAAAAATATAAAATTTTAATTTACATGAAAAATTCATGGAAAAACATTATGAACCGCAGCTTGCGAAAAGGCGAAGATTGGTGTGAATAGGTGTAAAGCCACGGAACGTCGAAAGCCCAGATTCAGCAACCCGGCTTATGTTTTTCTGCATATTGGAAAGAAAATGCTGGCATTATGCCGTGTTGGCATGCGTCAATACTTTTGCGAGGATTCGTGACACCCTGACATGATTCCCAAAATGGGCCATAGAGCTGATAATGAGCAAAACGTTTTGTCGAGATAGAGTTTTTTCTTCAAATGCAATTGAGACCTTTTGGTTGCCCAAATATCAGAAACACAAGACACATTTGAGAGTTGAACTTTTTCATCGAGTTCAGATGCGTTAACCCTTGTTGATCTTTCCATAAGGATGACAAGGGGAAATCCCATCTGAAGAAGACTTATGCACCCTGGTTCGAGAGCTTCACGGGATCATTCCGCAGTAAGATCGAGGGCAAGTAAGACTGAGACTCGTTGGATCGAGTCTCTCTTCGGATCGCTTGAAATTGGATCGTATTTTTCGGGTTTCACATGCTGACATTGCATATCATCCAGCCCCTAGTGCCCTATCTGTACTGGCGTCACGTAACATTCAGTGTTCTGTTGGACTGATGACCCAAGGTTCAACTGAAAATTGAAAACGGAATGAGGTAGCTATTATGTCCAAATGCAAAGGACATGTACAAACGAAAACCAACTAACCGGGATTGCTGGCGCGAAATCTCAAAATCACAAATCCGTTGATCGGGACGATGACAGTGTCCTTGATTGGTGCTTTTTTCAACTTTCTAGTTATTCGATGTCGTTTGTCAAGCGATCTTATAAAGTCGGTGCTGATCTCCCTTTCCAGAGGAAATTGACCCCGGCTAACAATCCGGAATGAATTTCCATGCAAATGAAATGGATGAGAAAGCTTGTGACCTTTGAATGTGAACACAAGACAGGAATCAAAGAAAACCCACAGAAATTTGATGACTTGAAACAAAAATGGAAGGAAATTATTTCCAAATTGAGGCAGAAACGAAAACCAAATCGTCCGGAGCCTGAATGCAGTGAAAAGCGGAATCCATAATCGAATTGATTGTAATGTTCCGTAATTGAACTCAACGCAATGCAATGCTCAGTACCGTGAAGTGATGTAACGTAAAATGCAATGTAATGAAATGTATTATCTAATGTAATGTAATGTAATGTAATGTAATGTAATGTAATGTAATGTAATGTAATGTAATGTAATGTAATGTAATGTAATGTAATGTAATGTAATGTAATGTAATGTAACGTAATGTAATGTAATGTAATGTAATGTAATGTAATGTAATTTATGTAATGTAATGTAATGTAATGTAATGTAATGTAATGTAATGTAATGTAATGTAATGTAATGTAATGTAATGTAATGTAATGTAATGTAATGTAATGTAATGTAATGTAATGTAATGTAATGTAATGTAACGTTTTGAAAAAAAATGTAACGTCATGCAAAGCCATGCAATGCAATGCAATTCAATGCAATGGAATGTAATGTTGTGTAATGTTGTGTTGCAATGTGATGTGATGTGATGTGATGTGATGTGATGTGATGTGATGTGATGTGATGTGATGTGATGTGATGTGATGTGATGTGATGGGATGCGATGCGAAGCGAAGCGATGCGATGTGATCTGATGTGATGTTATTTGAAGTGATGTGAGTGATGTGATGTGATGTGATGTGATGTGATGTGATGTGATGTGATGTGATGTGATGTGATGTGATGTGATGTGATGTGATGTGATGTGATGTGATGTGATGTGATGTGATGTGATGTGATGTGATGTGATGTGCTGTGCTGTGATGTGATGTGATGTGATGGGATGCGATGCAATGCGATGCGCGATGCGCGATGCGATGCGATGCGAGCCGATGCGATGCGAGCCGATGCGATGCGATGCGAGCCGATGCGATGCGATGCGATGCGATGCGATGCGATGTTACGTGGCGTGACTTGACTTGACGTGACGTGGCGGGGCGTGGCGTGGCGTGGCGGGGCGTGACGTGGCGTGGCGTGGCGTGGCGTGGCGTGGCGTGGCGTGGCGTGGCGTGGCGTGGCGTGGCGTGGCGTGGCGTGGCGTGGCGTGGCGTGGCGTGGCGTGGCGTGGCGTGGCGTGGCGGCGTGGCGTGGCGTGGCGTGGCGTGGCGTGACGTGACGTGGCGTGTGCGTGTCGTGACGTGACGTGACGTGACGTGACGTGACGTGACGTGACGTGACGTGACGTGACGTGACGTGACGTGACGTGACGTGACGTGACGTGACGTGACGTGACGTGACGTGGACGTGACGTGACGTGACGTGACGTGACGTGACGTGACGTGACGTGACGTGACGTGACGTGACGTGACGTGACGTGACGTGACGTGACGTGACGTGACGTGACGTGACGTGACGTGACGTGACGTGACGTGATGTGACGTGACGTGACGTGACGTGACGTGACGTGACATGACGTGACGTGACGTGACTTGACGTGTTGTGACGTGATGTGACGTGCCCTGACGTGATGTGATGTGATGCAATGAAATGGAAAGTAATGCAATGTATTCGAAATGAGGCGTTGAAGAATTAGTTTTCCTGGCATGTGTGGACTGGAAATTTCTGAAATATTTTATGATCCGTTTAGAGAATGGTGAATTTGAAGAGAACATCCATAATTTGGTTGATGTACCACTTCTGGTTTTTGATAACCGGCGATTTTCGTGAAGTGCCTCAGAGCTCATTTTGCGAAATCGACAAAACTGAGCGCATTGGCCATTGTTGCTGCTTCTTGGGGCACACACTGTTTTTGGACTTATCCTCTGCTGGGTTGCACCTTGACGTGCATTTTGAAGAAAAGGTTTGCGGCAGTTTGCGCTGTAATTTATATTTCATGCGCTAAACAGAGGCTTACGGGATTTGATGAACAGCCTGATGGAGAAAACTGCCTGGTCTTTTTCCTCCAGAAGATACAAACTCCGAATTCTTCACACGCTTTCACTCAAACGCAACGCTAATCCTTGAGTCTGTCATGGATTGACAATCTCCAATCGTGTCTTCGTGGTCGCAATGCGCAAGTACACGAATATGCATAACCATGATAGCATGCACATGAAGAGGAGTTGGAGTTTGGAAATATTATACGATCAGCTCATATTCAGGAGTGGGGCAGATTTTGGCTACGCAGTCCAAAAAAGAATATTAAAGGTGTCATATTTCATCAACAACCGATGCTCAAATGTAGTGGTAAATGAATTCTTACCAGTGTTGACAACTAGAATTTCAACCACCGAGTTCAGTTCCAGGTGATAATAGTGGAAGCAGGCGGAATAGTTGAATCCAGGCCTCGGCTTCGGGGTTGCTTCGTTGCAGGCAATCTTTTCCAGGTCGACATCCTCCGGCTGAGTTAGAATGGGTGATGAAGGGGTTGTCATGAGGATGTCGTCAATTGTGAAAAATCTCAGTCCCCTTCCACCATTTGACTGGGCCTCGAAGACTACAGAGACAAAAATTAGAGAACTTTTGAAGGCAGGCGTAGTCTAAAAACGACGTTTTTTGTTTCCTTTCGGGATTTTCCTTCCGTAAGCGGCAACGGAATGACTCTGCCACCGGCAAAAACGCGATTTCTTAGATTTCAAAATGCTCGACTCTCGACCCTGGAGATACTAACGATGTCTTTTAATAATAAGCGAGATTGCACCCATAGACACGTTTTTCAGGCTCTGTTGAAAGACAGGCTCTCTTTCTGGAAGCAATTTCTCGCGTTAGCCCCATTTTAACCGATCCCGAAACTTACATGCAGACGTTGATAAAGATGGGCTACCCTTGCGCCAAGGTTGAGAAAATGTGCAGGTGACACCAAAGAAATTTGATAGGGTGACACAAAGGGTGACACAAAGCGTGACACTATCTTTCTTTGGGTGACACAACATCGACAGGGAGATCCCAAAAAATTTGAGACTTTCTCCCTTCATTGAGCGCGCGTCATTTCCTGAGGGCAGGCGGGGTCCCGCGGAAGACAAGAATGGATTTCGTCGCAGCCATTTTTCAAACAAAAATGGTCATGCAATATGCTGACAACTGCTGGACTAGTTTAGAAATAAATAATTTAAACATTTGGCGGCAAAAATTAAATATTTTGATATTGTGTGGAGACATTTTATCATCTTGTTGTTGGAGCATTTTGTCAACATGGTGTGAAAACATTTTAAAAACATGATGTTGAAACATTTTAAAAACAACATTTTAAAAACATGATGAAACATTTTGTCAACATGATGTTGAAACATTTCGCGAACATGATGTTGAAACATTATGTCAACATTATGTTGAAACATTTTGTCAACATTTTGTTGAAACATTTTTTCAACATGATGTTGAAACATTTCGTCAATGTGATGGAAGTGAAGTGTTCGCACCTCATGCACCTTCCAGTTTGCGCTCACTTGAAAAAAGTGCTTCCCTCGAATTTAGGAACTCCACGGTCTGATTGGCGTACGTTGTGTTCAAGTCTAATGCAATGTGGACATCTGGTGTCTTGGCAACTGAGATGTCGTCGTTGGAAAGGCTATTTAGGTCTGTTATCTGGAGATCCGTGGAGTTTGTTCCAAGAGGGTTGAGAGTCTGAAATGGAACGAAAAGAGATATTTCAATCTTCCATCAGATCGCTCTCTTAATTTCGTCAGCCTGGACGAGAGCGAAAATCAGAGAAGCGTTAATCGGATCATAAATAAGTGGGCGATTGGAATGGTTATGTCGAGAAATGTGCTCCAGTGTGAGTCTATTTTTTTATCTGTAGCCATACGCTGGACGATGTGGAATTACGTAATTGAATCCATCATTCGTATTCAGGCGAATGACATTTCGACCTTGCCGATCAACGCAGGGTTGCTCTTCAAGTGCGCAGAGCCTTCAACACTTATTGACTGCTCTGCTGCAAATCATTCAATTCAAGTTTTACTTAAAGATGAGTCGGAACACCTGGCTCGGAATCCGAACTTGGAATCGGAATTATAACGGAACTTCTCAAAATTCCGAAAATTCGCAATTCCGAAAAAGCCGGAATTTTGCGAAAATTTCGGAATTCCGAAAAATCAGATATGGGCAGAAACTTTCGGAAGTATTTAAGGGGGCATTTTCCTGGTGTATGAAGTTCCATTAGGGTGGAGTTGTTGCAAAAAGCGGTTTTTCCCAATATCGCCATTTTCTGAAATGTCAAAAGGACCTTTTGACATCATCGCAACGCCAAAAAACGCAGAAAGAGCATCTAGATTCCGATTCCGATCGCAGTTCCAATCCCGAACGTTATTTCGGCATGAAAATGGCACATTTATAAAAAATGGAAACACATTTTGTGGAAATTTTTGGCAACGGTTGATGTTTGATTCGTCAGCTACCATTTCGTGCCTGAATCAATTTCATGGACCATCTGCCGATGTTGAGTGTCCTCCCTAAAGTGCACTGTAAAATCAGCAGGCACCAAAAGTGTCAAAAAGTGCAAACCCACGTTGTTGACGATTTTACGCTTGGACCATAGTTGTAACAGCAATGTCAACAAATGTCGACAAACACATGTGCATTTCAAAATGCCACCAGCCCACTGAAGATTCCTTGAAGCCATTCTTACCATATTGCACAAAATATTGACCAAAGTAGCTTAATTGGCATATGATCAGATTATCCATTGCCTGTCACTTCCGGGGTCCCCCAAGGAAGCATCTTGGGTCCATTGCTTTTCATAATTCATGTAAATGACTTAATATGGCATGTGCAGTCAGGTATTCGTTTGTTTGCTGACGACTGCATTCAAAATGATCTGTGTAACGTGATGAACTGGTGCTCGCAATAATCGACAATTGTCAATCGGGATAAGTGCAATTTTGTCTGGTTATCACCCAAAACGAATGTATTCGATTTCCAGTACAATTTAGGGGCAGATTGCTTACCCCACAGGATGAAATGATTCATCTGGGGGGTTAAATTTCACCGCTGGCTTGATTGGGCGGGGTATGTTCAAATATGGTGACTGCTAAAGCCAACAAGGCCCTCTATTTTGTGAAACGGAATTACCGTAAATGTCCTATAAGGATATCAGAGAGCTTGCCTATTTTAGTCTTGAGAGGCCTTTATTGGTGTATGATGTCACGGTCTGTGATCCTTGGATTGCCGCCCATCTTTCGAAGGTGGAAAAATTCAACGTAGAGCGGCTCGTTTTGTCTTGGGAGACTACAGGCGCCGCAGCAGCGTGAAGGACATTATATCGCTGCTATAGGCTGGCAGAACTTATAGATGAAAGAAGAAGGAATTTTAGACTGGCTACTTTATATCCTCGCGAATGTTGGTAGGTGGAGAAATATGCATCCTCTAATTTGACCCACCGACAGAGAGTGGAACTCCTTACCGGCTGAAATCTTTCGTGACGCGGTAAGCCTGGACACCATGCAAAGCGTCTCGGGCAGCAGTTGCCTCAAGCTTGATTGTTTTGTTATTTTTTCAGTGCCTTACTCTTATAATTGGGATGCGCGGACAATCTGCTATTCATTTCTCACTGTTATCTATGAATCCCGCATCCATATTCGATTCTCTATTTACTGCCTTAAAATGTGTGCTATCGTCGTTGTTTTGGACTTTCGCGTGCCAAAACTGCTGTTACAGATACAATGTTTACACATGTTTATAGTTATTGAGAGGAAACTCCGTCCCAGTGTTTTCCTCATGCTCATGCCACGCTATGCCCATACGGATCACATTTTGCTGAATAAATCTGATCCGTATGGGCATGGAGTGGCAATTGCAATCCCCAGAGTCTGCCTCCAGAAAGGGCTCATCAAACGGAACTTAAAGCACGGACCCAATCATCGTGCAGGACCCTTTTTTGCATGTGAGTTCCTCAGAATAAAGTAAAAAGAAAGTGCGATCACGGATTGTTTACGGCCTCGGTGGGGCCCCCAAAGACACCCCCGAGGACACTACAGTTCGCGTATTACGGTGGCCGATATCAAGGAAATGAGATGGAAATGGGCACATTTCGTCACTGAGGATTTCGTTTTTTACTTTCTCCTGAAGGCCTCACATGCAAAAATATACCTGTAAGTTGACATCGACTTTGGCCCACAAGGCCCCCCTTTCGGCTCATTTTTGGGACTTAGGGAATATCTGTCTGGTGCGAAGAGGAGGTCGGATCACATTTTGTAACGGAAAAAACTACTTCGAATGGGTATAAGAAATACATTGGTATCTAAAGGGCGTTCGGCGAAAAAGGAAACGAAAAAGACTGCTGGCAAGTGGCCGTGTCCATTGAAAAGAGACGTGGTTCTGCTGTCGAACACCCGCGGTGCGATTCGATTCCGATAATCAGCAAGCAATATCTGGTGAGTTTTCAAAAAAGTTATCGGCGTTCGGTTTGTGTGTGCCTCACGCGTCAATTATTAACATCCAAAGAAACATTGGCAAATGCAATCGCAACAGGGTGGCCAATGGTTCTGCATGGGCACACGATGAGGGCCAAGGTACGTAGCATCGACGCTTGTGTTTGATGAGGGCAATCAATTGGGAATGGAGAGGGACAAAAATGCTTGTGCTACTCCTTGCATTTGCGAAAATTTGAAGGGCGGTACACCCACAGGCCGGGTCTTGTCCAGGAGTTCGACAGGATCACAAACACTTGCAAGCACCATTGGTCGTCAAACAAATCGTCTGATTGTGGAGCAATGCGAGAATGTTTTGAAATGGGTGCGCTTCTCTCTCGCAGAGAATGAAATGTAGTGGAGTCGCTTCGTTGGGAAAAGAGGTGAAATCGTGCAAATTGTGAAAATTAGCTGAAATTTTGCAGGGATGTTCTGTGATGGTGTACAATCCGAAATGGATATGGAACCCCTCTGGGATTTCGCTATATTTGCTGAAATTTTGAAGTACAGGATGCTCCCGTATTCTGTCGTGATTGTGCGAGATTTTTGATTTTGGACGGTTTTTGTAGAAATCGGGATGAGTCAACCACCCGAAGCGTTATTGTAGATGGGTAATTCAAAAATTTATGGGGTACCTCGAAATTTCTGATGGAGGGAGGACACCGTCAGGGGTTCACGGTTCACAAAACCAATCTTTTGTTTGTACAGTACATTTCTAAGCACTGTGAGCAAGTGCGATCAAGGAAAGCAGCAATTTTACCCCCAGATTTCAAGCACCTCCACCCTTCGCGAAAGATACAGCTATTCTTCCAGTTCCTTGGGGGGCCATTGATGCCCCGAGGAAAGGATTTTGGTCCTTTAGAAGTGTTGTCCTCCGGGATTTGTGAGGTCAGTCTCTCAATGTAGGTACGGGCTGTACCTCATCTTTCTGATTCCTTCACCCTTGGCGTGAGACATTACACTGATGTTCCTCCTTGGTGGCCCTCAGCCGTCAGGGTAAAGGAGCTGCAGTGTGGCCCAAAAGGTTGACGACAGGTATCGTGGGGCCGCTCTGTTGGGCGACGTGGCAATCGTTTACAAGCGCAGCAATCGTGCAAAGTGTGATTCTAAGCTGTTTTTATTCAGATTCTCGGCAACAGTGTGGAATCGAACTTGGACATCTCTTGTGTGCAAGAAATTGTGCAGCACACGATGCACCAATTTCGTCCGGTCAGTGCTTTCACTGTCTTTTTCGAACTCATAGACCGATGTTAGTGTTCGTTCACTCTCGTTTTTGCCTTGATATTCTTCTGTGCAGTGAATAATTGTTCGGCATGATGGAAAAGCGTTTTGTTGCGTTTGATCCGTCTGCGCCTCTGGTCAAGCAAGCTAAGGCGATTGACTGGGACCTGTGCATGCTGTGTCAAGCGGAAAGGCAGGAGGCCTTATCCTGTCCAGGGAGATCCAAAAGGAAAGATATTGGATGTGGCTATGAGACATTAGCCCGAGAACTGCACCAGTTTTGTGTAGCTAAAGTGCCGATTCCTTTTGGGCTAAATGAGAATTTCGTCAACGATCCCAACCTTGTGTCTACGCTTGGTCTACAAGAAGCAAAATGGCACAAGTCCTGCCGATTGAAGGTGTCAAAGAGCAAATGTGATCTGCTTGCGAAGAACGAAGTGGCTGAAAGTTCATTTACTGAAGATATGCCGGGACCAAGCACGACTTATCTGCGCTCACAGACGAAAACGGTGCCACAATGGAAAATAGTGTGTCTCTTTTGCGATGACATACTTCCAGAGGGGGTCACTTGGCACACTGTTCAGTCGTTGGAAGTCAGCGAGCGCGTGAAAACGTATGCTGCAGAAATGCAAGATCAGATCGTAATTGCCAAGTGTGGTAGCAGTGATTTGGTCGCAAATCATGCCAAATACCGCTACAAATGCTGCTAGCCTTTTACAATCGTAAAAGACGGCATGATAGTCAAAAGGAAACGTCTCCCCATAACACTGACGAAGCCTACGATGCAGTTTTCGCTGAGCTTGTCGCAATCATTGAAGATGAAGTCGAAGGAGGAACTGTTCCCGTTTACAAACTATCAGATCTGGTTAAGCTGTTTGAGAACCGATTATCACAGCGTCAAAAATGCCCAGAGACTCGTCGAGCAATTCACAGCCCCAGGTTAAAGGAAAAGCTTTTGCTTTCGGTTCCGGGATTGAAATCTTTCAGCCAAGGCAGAGAGATACTGATGACAGTTGAGGCAGACGTTGGTGCAGCCATTAAGAAAGTCTGTGAGCACGACAGCGACCTCAGTGCCTTACAGCTATGTCAAATTGCACGCAAAATCCGCGGTGAGATTTTCAGTTCCACATTTGAGTGGAATTACAGATTTGCAGAAGGTGGACGCGAACATGTCGCGTCAGAAACTTTAAAAACTTTGGTTCAACTAGTTTTGTTCGGGCCAAGCATCAGTGACCAGAGTCTCCATTCTTCAAGGCAGGAAGTCCTGACCATTGTGCAGTTGATTGAATTCAATACAATGAAGCACTCCCCAAGTTCCCTGCAACATATCAGACATCAACGAGACAGAGAGACGCCTTTGCCCCTTTATCTCTCACTCATGATCCATTCGCTTACCAGAAAGAGGTCAATTGTGGACAAACTCCATGAACTTGGACTGGGTGTTTCATACGACCGTGTTTTGCAAATCTCCACTGAAATGGGGAATGCTACTTGCGCAGTCTACGAAGAGCAAAAGTGTGTGTGCCCCTTGAACTTGAGACCAGGCTCCTTTGTTACGGGTGCTGTTGACAACAACGACCACAACCCTAGTTCAGCTTTGGCTCACGATGCATTCCATGGGACTGCAATTTCACTACAGCAACACATTTCCTATTCAGACATAAGAGTAGCGAGACGGCCTTTCTCTGTGTCTGGTCAAAAGGGAGAGACAAGGAGGCTGGCCGATCTTCCCTCCGATTTCGCAGAAGTCAGACAACTGGCCCTGCATGTCAAGCCCCAAATACCATTGAAACCGAACACAAAAATGGAAGAGTTCTCATCGTATCCACGTGGCCAGGAAAGACAGGATATGTGGCTACGCGAGGTGGAAAAAGCTCTATGCGACGACATTCTAACGACAACGGAGAGCCTGACATGGGCTGGCTATCATTCTTTACATTACGAGCTTGCAAGCTTTCGCACTGAATGTGGCTTGCTGCCGATGTTTCTGGAATCAGCTCATTCTGTCACCATGATCAGACATGCCATGTGGGTAGTTCAGAGGTGCGCTGCTTTTCTGAACCCTGGGCAAACTCCAGTGATCACTTGTGATGCTCCCCTCTTTGCTCTTGCAAAGCAAATTCAGTGGTCATACCCTCAGGAATTTGGTGAGGACAAATTCATTGTTGTAATGGGTGGTCTTCACATTGAAATGGCCCTGTTGAAGGTTCTTGGGAATTGGCTCGAGTCTAGTGGCTGGACTGAAGTTCTGGTTGAATCCAATGTCACCACATCAGGCCGCGCGGAGTCACTTATAGCGGCCTCCCATGTTAAGAGAACAAGATATGCCCACCAGGTCACTTTGGCTGCCCCCTTTGTTCTCCGCAAACGGGCCTACCAGGAATTTATTAGCGACTGCGATGATGGCGCAATGACGGAATCCTTCGAGGTTTGGATAAAGCATTGTTGCGAGCAAAATCCTCAATTTAAATACTGGAATAGTGTCATAGACCTGGAAGTTCTGATGCTGACATATGTCCATTCCGTCCGAGCGGCAGATTTCCACTTGTATGTCAGCTGTTTGGAGAAAATTGCTCCGTGGTTCTTTTCGACGAACCACACCAACTACGCACGTTGGCTGCCAATTCATGTCAGGGACATGAAAGCCTTAAAAGCCGAGCATCCATCTGTTTGGGATGAGTTCACCAAAGGAAAATTCGTCGCGCTGAAAAGCTGTCGCCATTTCTCAGCGATGGCGCTGGACCAAGCTCACGAGCAACTTAATGCCCTAGTAAAAGGAGATGCTGGGGCAGTTGGACTTTTTTCTCAGCCGGAGGCCTTCAGACGTTGGATGGTTGCAGGGCCAGAGGTGGCCCGTTTGGTTGCGGAATTCGAAGCTGAATTCAGCCCGAGAGAACTGCCATTCAGCCTGCATCATCACGAGTCTTCAACCTCCTACCAGTATATGTTCTACAACGATGTGAAAAACGTAACTGAGGTTATGACCAAACTTCAGAATCCCTTTCAGGAACAATCAGCGAATTTGATAAATATCTATTCGAATTTAATTGCACCTGAAGGAGCTGTGGAATGTGTAAACACGTTGGAACTAACGGGTCGTCGGCAATACCAGGAATTCATGCAATCAAGGCTCGAAACCCATGACTTGGCTTTCGATGCACCAATAAAACGGAACAATACCGTCTTGTTTAACGGCCGTCCTGCGAAGCGAGCAGGTTCCAGTGCTAGCCAGTTCAGGTTAGCCAAAAGCGACGCTCATTTGTTCGCTAGGCTTTACTTGGGTTGCCAATCGAGAGGAAGTAATTTAGATGACTTCTTCAAACATGAAAACCAGCCATTCCCTCCATCATTGTCAGTGGCTGGTAACCTTCGGACAACTACCAAATCCGACTTTTTGCCATGTCTTCAGGAATTTTACCCAGACATCCAAATAGCATCCAGACCGGCTGTTACAGCCGTGGTGATCGACGGGGCAGCTATTGTGCATATGGTGCCAGCTAGAAAACCACAGACGTTTGAACAATATGCGAAAAACAGCGTCCTTGCCTATATTTTGCGGGAGTATGATCAAACAGACCGGATTGATATTGTTTGGGATAGTTATCGGAAAGACAGTCTCAAATCAGCCACACGAATCGCCCGGGGAGCTGGGATCAGAACGCGTGTCTGCGCCAATTCATCTGTGCCAAAAAAACTGGAAACAGTTTCTACTCGCCACAGACAACAAAGCTGAACTCTGATCTTATTGCTCAAGTCGTCACAGAAACGACAAGTACAAAGGAACTCATTACAACAAGAGGAACATCAGCTGAGTGTCAAGTGTGCCATCATCAGTACTTGCAAAATTGCAGCCATGAGGAAGCTGATACCCGAATATTTCTGCACGTTAAAGACGCCAGTAATGTTGGCCACCGTAAAGTATTGATACGCACAGTGGATACAGATGTTGTTGTCATTGCAATCGCGATGTTCCAAGATCTTCACTTGACCGAACTATGGATCGAATTCGGAACAGGAAAGCATCACAAGTTCTTTCCAGTTCACACGATCGCCGTTCGCCTGGGAGAAGTCATGACCCGGTCGTTGCTTTTTTTTCCACGCTTTCACCGGATGTGATACAGTGTCAGGTTTCTGCGGATATGGGAAGAAGTCAGTGTGGCACTGCTACAAGACAAACCAAGACTTTGTGTCCGTATTTAAGTGCCTTTCCCAACAACCGGAAAACATTACCGACAACATCGCCCAACAAATCGAGCGTTTCGTGATTTTGATGTACGACAGAATAAGCTCAGTGACATCCATAAATGAATGTAGAAGGGAACTTTTCACCAAGAAGGAACGTTCAATTGAACGAATCCCTCCCACCGCGGCCGCATTGTTACAGCACATAAAACGTGCAGCGTACCAAGCAGGCCATTGTTGGTACATGTGTCTTGTTCCAAACCCAGAGATGCCTCCTCCTTGCCAGTGGGGGTGGATACAAGAAGACGGGCTCATTCATCCACTGTGGACAGAACTTCCGGAAGCTTCAAAAGCGTGTGCCGAACTCCTAAAATGCTCATGTAAGATTTGTATACCAAAGGGGAGGTGCAAATGCTACAAGGCAGCAATGAAATGTTCAATTCTTTGCACATGTGTTGATTGTGAGAACCAGGCACAGCATTGACAAGACAACGGCCACGGATTGAGGTTGGGACATGGCATGCAGCACTTTTATATTTTATTTTTATCGTTTTTAAGATATGAAACCTGAATCATCTCTCACCACGGGTGTCAGCACTTTAATCGGACCTCTTGTGGAAGCAATCGGGAAGCCCGAAGGCTTGCTCTAACTTCGGATGTTACCACTTTAATCACAAACTACATTTATGCATTGTGATCCACATGTCCTTCCGATTCATGCGTTGACATCCATGGTTGGAGCCATGTATAACATGTTTCGGTTCACACATTACGAACACGTATTACAAAAGCATAAAGTTTTATTATCTGCTGCTGCAAAAGATTTTTGGCCAACACTGTATGGGGAGGTGCGGTCGCAGCTCACGTGGCTGGGGCAGTGACTTGTGGAATAGATACGGACGGGACCTTTCCGAAAAAAGAACAAAACGGAGAAAAAATAAGGCCAAGGTTGGATCTGAGTTACTTTGGTGTAACACCCTGTACTTTCGGAACCAGGTGAAGATCTGGAGGGGGTTCCATATCTCAAAGTGACAACCTTAATAATAGTGATATCCTCCCATGAAATGAGCTTCTTTTCACAAAGTGCACGATTCCAACATTATCTGCTCTACTAATGCACAGTGTTGCCCACTAAGTCAAAATTTCAACGGTTTGCGACGTTTCTGTCGAAACGGACAAATCTGTCTGGCTGCTGAACCATAGCCGCAATTGCAGGCAGCGCAATCCGAACACCCTGTCATTGAAATGCAGGCACTTGCTCGTCGACTTTTGTCATTCATGTTTTCATCGGGAATGACTTTTGTCATTACCGATGAAAACAATGAAAACACAATTTGGATTTTTTCTCGATCTGAACAACATTGAAAAAAATATTCCGACATACGCGTTTGTTGTCGACCGTCCCCGACGTCAGCCTCTAAAGAATAGGTGAGATTATCGTTTCCATTTTCGCCGAACACCCCTTATATTTTTCTGTGTTTTCGTGGAACCATTGTTTCATTGAATAATATCATGACCTCACTCCTACATTTAGGTATAGGTAGGAGCAAGGCCCACGAACCTGCCTTGATCACCACTTACCACTCCTCTTCTATCAGCTGAAACTGAATTCACCACCCCATTTGGCTCCTTGCGGTCCGGAGCACCGTTGTAATGAAGGACGGCCACTTGGAATGTCTTATCGAAATCCTTGACAAGGGAGCACACGTCATTTCCTTTCAGACGAATCCAGTAATTTGCCTTTTTCTGGTCTGCAGTCACAACGAAGTCAAACCGTTCCCCAGCATGAATGACGATGGCATCAACTGCAAAAGTCATGATGATGATTGATAGAGGTTGATTGGTATTCTGTATTTTCGGAGTTTCCTTCTCTCAATACCATTTACTGACAAGTTGAAGGCAAGAAATGCAGAGAAATTATAAGGAAACGCGAGAGCTGCATTTTCGAGAACGTGTTCTAGTTACAAGTTGGTGTTCAAGTTGCAATCAATTACAAGGACATAGTTTTTTTTTCGAACAAGTTCAGGCGATGGTTTATTGCAAAACCAATCCTGTACACAGAAAAAATAACTGTGTCAGGTGACATGCAATATCAACTATTTTTGTCCCACCAGTGACACACTTTTCCAACTCACTTGACATGTTGGAGGCGGGAAAGTGTGTCAAAAATTTTGTCCCACCAGTGAAACAACTTGGACAACTTTTTCGACACATTTCGATTTCCTTTCGCAACTCGATCAGAACAGTTTTCCCAACTCACTTGACATGATATAACAACTGACATGGGTTCCTGTGTCAAACAATTGTCTCAGCGGTGTAGACTTCAGACAGTTTCTTTTTTCAATATTTTTCGATTTCAATCTGCTGTTACTATCAGTTTAGGCTTAATCTCAGAAATAAGCCAGAAAAATTACCAACGCTAGTCGCAAGTCCAAGGACTTGCTCACTTGCATCGGATGGCTGACAAAAAATTACCATGCGTGAGAAATTGCGTCTGAAACCCATCACATCAGGAATTTTCCTTCCTTCATTGCGGACTTGCAACATATGTCAGTGCACTTCCGTATTTTCGTCGGCATTGTTTTTGTGACAAAACTAGCGAGCGGTCAAAAATGAATGCGTAAGACCATTTGAAATTGCATGAAAGCTTCTTGTTTTATGCCCGCAAAATTGTGGAAAATTTAAAAAAACATGTGCTTCCATCTGGTGTAAAAAGTTATAAGAATATTTAGCCACGAATGCGTGTCAAATGACAAACGGCAACATGTCTGAATAATGAAAAAATCACGACCCTCACTGGCACATAATTTGAAATGTTTGCATGTGTCAACCGACACAAACAGAATTTCGACGGTTGATCAGCGGATCTTTCGACACATTATTGTTAGTAGCGGAGTGTCGAAATAGCGTTGGGGCCAACTCAGATGACACAGTCCTTTTTTTCCTTTTAAGGAGGATAAATGCCTAAAGATTTCAAAGAGGGAAATTATTGAGGTTTGCGCCTCCTCGGTGTATCTTTTAGCCTGGAGAATAGTGTGGCGAATACCCGAAGATGGACCTAATTTTTCTAAACCTATCGCCGGAAGCCTTTCTTAAAAGCATATAATTTGGCGTTGTTCAGAGCGGATTAACGTGGTATCAGATGTGTTGCTTGATGATCTATGGAAATGTCAATCATTATGTTTGCCAACTTTTCCAAGAAAACCTGTAAAAAAAATCTGACAGCCCATTTAATTCTGTTAGGGAGTCATTATTATTTCTGTTACTGTACAGTTTGTGAAATTTTAATATATGTGCCCGAAGTTTCCCCCGCTTTATTGTTTCCACCGTTATTCAAGTCGAAATGAAAGTGCCGCATTGCAGCAAACGTTGAAAAATAAAAACTTTATTTCTGTTGCTATGTTGATTTTTCGCAAAATTAAATTGTTGCCTCGTCTCACACCCGGCCGTGTTCCTCATTGCAACTCCCACTCAGCCTCAACTCAATAGCCAATTCAAAAACAGATTTGTGTTGCGAAAATTTCGTTTCCATGAACAACGCTTTTCCATTGATGCGAAAGATGCATCCGTTTGTTGAATTGGCTATTGAGTTGGACCTGACAATGCGTTTCCAAGTGGGGAATACGGTCGAACGAGAGCGCCTCTAGCATTTCCTTATGTGTGCGAGTACATTACTTACTATTTCTCTCCCTGTACGGATTTTGAATTTTTGTATGTTATTTCCAGCAAAAAACGCTTGAATGAGCTGGCTAAAACTTGGGTAAGAAAATTATAGACCGTCAACACTCAACCAGACAGAGTCATAGAATTACACCATCTGAGATCTTACCTCTGGGTCATTACATTCATAAAATCAATGTAAAGGGCGTTTGGTGAAAATGGAAATGACAAAGACTGCTTGCAAGTGGCCGTGTCCACTGAACAGACGCAGCTATGCTTTCGAACACCTGCGGTGCGGTTGAACACCGCTAATCATCAAGCAATATCTGGCGATTTTTCAAAAACGTTTTCGGCGTTGCATCTGTGACTGCATAAATCGTCAATAATAAACTTGCATTGCAACTTTGGCAAATGCAATCGCAATAGAGTGGGCCGGTGGTGCTGCCTATAGGCACACGATGAGGGCATTTAATTGCGGGAATGGAGAGTAGCAAAAATGCATGTGCTACTCTTGTGTTTGCGAAAACGTGAAGGGCTTTTTTCCCAGCCAATTCCACAGGTGCTTCTTTTGCCAATAAAGAATTGCGCAGCAGTGTTGCGCACTGACCCGACCTCACTAACTTCTGCAGCGGTGGGGCAGGGACACAATTTATGCCGCAAGACCTCAACAAAATCTCCCCGGGGAAAGTCAAAATTTCAACGAGCGTTGTTGGCTACGTTTCTGTGCAAACGAACAAATATGTGAAAAAACTGCCGTGACCTGAAGTTCTGTGTTTGTTGAAAGTCTGACTGCTGAATCATACCCCATAGCAGGCAGCGCATTTCGAGCACCCTGTCAATGAGACAAAGGAAATTGCTCGTTAGACTTTTGCCATTGCAATTATAAACAATAAAGACACAATTTGGGTTTTTCGCGCTGGAACACTTGAAAAAAAATAACAATATCCCGACAGAGGCATTTGTTGTCGACCGTCCCCGACGTCAGCTTCACCAATATGTTTATCGTTTCCATTTTCGCCGAACACGCTTTATATTATATTGATGGTTGACATACCTTTGGCAGGTTCAACGAGTCCAAGATCGGCTGCTATTATCTGAAGTTTGTGGTGATCCACCGAGACTTTAATCGGGCAAGGAGTGCTGCTGGCTGCAATGATGCGGAATCGGTATCGATAACCCTGTGAAGAAAATCGTTAATTTGAAATCACTGTAATGCGCAAAAGCCTGAATCAAAATTCCTGCCGTGTTATCCAGGATATGCAATGAGATTTGTTCGCCCACAGCGATATGCCAAGGTAAAGAAAAACAAATCAATTGGCGGTTTAGTTTAAACGAATGGGTCTTTCCTGAATTTGTGATTCCGGCCAAGAAGCCACTATCGAATACGCGTGAAACCCTTGCATCACCGGACTTTCCGAATGTGGAACTTAGTCGGCAAAAGGCCAGAAGCTTTCAACAGAAATCGAAATGCCACGTCTTTTTGACGAATTTATTGACGAATTTATGCGGGGCAATGTTATCGGCACGTTCTCTAAGAAAGTCATTACAGCAAAAATTTTGCGTCCAGTCGACATAGGTATCTGCTTCAGCGCATAAACGCATTTCCACAACTTTCGAGATGATCATGCACGATAGATGGAGGTAAAGACAGAAGACCACTTGCCAATGTCAAATCTGTTAAAATTAAAAATCCGAGGTCGCAAAAAATCCGCGTGTCCAATGCTGGCCGGGATGCGATTTTACAAACCCTGCCGCGACTTTATATGGCAGAGAGCGCTTTGTGCAAGAATGCTCGATTGGGGCCCTTCACTCGCAACAAAAAAATATTGATTTTTTCTCACCTAAAAGCTATCTAAACGTGACCTAACCCTGTCCCCTATCGGAAAAATCAATGCTCGCTTGGAGCCCGACCTGCCATCTAAAGTCGCGGCAGGGTTTGCAAACTGGCGGCCGGGAAACGGAATGCATTTCGGGGCACCTTGCCTTCAGCAGCAAAACGGACAAACCGAAGTCAATGCACAAAAAATGACAACGGGTTGATTGCAAGACACAACAAGATACTTTGCTTGCTGCTTTCCAAAGTACGGCGAAACTCAGCGTATTCACCGTTGAAAAGGTGGAGAAATTCCACATACTTGCATCATTTTTCCGTGAAATATGGCGAATTAAAATGCATATGAAATATGGATGAACGCAACAACCAGCAATGACAAAATCTTTTCCAATCAGGTCATTAGCAATCCATAGACCTTTGCAATGGGATATCTCAAGAAAACTGCAATCGCTGGTATATGTGAAAAAAGCCAGAAAATACGAACACATGTTGACACTTGTGAATGAGTGTCAAAACACCATAAATAGCTGTGAACCACATTGAGCAAAAATTGCGGAGAAAGATGTGAATGAATGCACAAAGAGCAATCAGTAAAACATGATTGACATTCTGTTGATAAAATCGAAAAATGTCCATACACATGAGAAGTTTAAAATGGATCACAGGTACCACCAGAAAAGCATGCTCGACCGCGACCTGACCTTGCCGATCACCTGTAGGTACTCTGAACCACGCTGCAGGTATTTTGCGAGTTTGCTGCATACAAAAAAATCACCATAAAGTTTACAAGCAGATCCCAATTCCATCTTCCACTTACACTGGTGACGTTGAACCACGCCAGAGGTGTTTTTACGATAGGTTTATCGTCGCTCTCATTATAGAATCTCCCTTTCCCGTTAATGAGCATTCCGACCCGTTTCCGTTGATTGTACTGAGGGTAATAGGGGAACAACTGCACAACTAGTAGAGTCTCAGCAAGGTCCCCATACCAATCGTTGACCACCATGACATGTTCGTTGAGATCGTAGTCGTAAGCGCTGGCGATAACAGTCGGTTCTTCTTCGATGGGTTTTCGGACAATTAACGGTGCAAATAGCCCATTTCCCAGTTGCTCACCTGCAAAAAATGCAATTTCAACTTCAGATTGCACCAGCGGGAACCCAATAAGTTTACGTAGATGGCCAACGAAAATTGCCCGCAGCGGATTTACTTTCGGTGTCTGGTAGCGCTTACGAAAGTGTTCATCGCACTGCAGTGTTGAAGGCGGCTATAATTGCAGGCAATAACCACGTTCAGACTATTTCGAAAGATATTTCAGCTTTATCTTGCAAAGTGCGCCGAATTATGTGTGCTAACACGTGTATGTTGACCGATATTCTCCACATGATTTGTGTGTGTTCCAAATCTGTAACAGATTGACAGTGTTCAAAAAACACGCAACGCGTACCAAGAATGTCCCAAAGGGTACACTTCTACTCGTATCTTAGTCTGTCAAAAAGGTGTTTACGACCTGAGCACAATTATCGCAAAACAACCAAAACGCCTGAATGACGGACCTGAATCGCCAGCATGGGAAAGACATCAGCGGATCTACTGTGCGCCATAACGAAAATCTTCGTTCCTTA
>JASGXE010000729.1:0-36436 GCA_030068105.1 Sinentomon sp. SZTP_YWyxl
TGGAACACCCTTTCTCCAAACGACACTTTTATTGCTGCTTTTCTGCAGCGTACAGTTTGAACACACCATCAGTGTTGAAGGAAATTCAGAAATTTTGTTGCAAATGACCCCTTTGCTCGTGTTGCCCGCCCCAGTCACCAATACCATCACCTTCGGTGGAACAAGTATTAGATAAGCACGGGTCGAAAGAAAAATAGTCTGTCGCATATTGTCTGACGCATTTTTGTTGTTTTATTGTTTTTGTTTTTGTTTTTTTTTACTCTTTTGACGCTTCGCTAAGTTGTGAATAGTTGAAAATAATAAATAAATAAATAAAGTGCGCCACGTTTCGACGGCATTCCAGAGAACACCATTCGCTGGTGAATACATTTATCATATCAGCAGGCAAAGTAGAAATGATATTTGCATTTTTGGCCAGCGTATTTGGCGTAATTTTTTTCAGATCAGCGAATGGATGGGTGCCATCCGCCTATTGTATTCTATAACCATGAGAACTCGCCTCGAAATAAGGCGTCAATGACAGCGGGAGGCATTCACTCCAGTTTGCAGCAATGGCGTTTCGCTAATTCTTCCCAATAACGAGGCTGTGGTACGCACCTTGACTGTCCAACAGAGTTTGCACTTCAACTTCTTGAAAAATAACATCCACAGGAGACAGTGGACTGGACACTGTAAAATCCTCTCGTTTATGGTCGTGTCGTCCTAACAAACCTCCATTTCCCATTCTTTTTGAGGAAGAGTACAACGAAGAAAACTCTCTGGAGGACTTTTCTGATGATACCCGGTGCTTACATTTTGTCGAGAATTTCCTGCATGATTGTTTTTCTTAGCTTTACCGGAAAAGAACTTTCCGAATGGGCTTGTGTGAATCCAGGTGACCCCTAGATTCTTAATGCAAGGGAAACGTTTCCCATCTCATTCCTGAAAAATGCCTAAAGGACAGTAAATTCCAAAATTTCGCCTCTGTTTGGCTGTCAAAATCTTCCAAATTCGATTGTCGTCTTCACTTAAAACTTCGGATATAACGGGATAAAACATCCAAAATGTTTATGCCCGTCACATGAGAATCAATGGTGAGATTGTCATGATTCTCTGGCGGGTGAAAATTTTCAGGATAAAATTCTACATGGTTTATTTCTCCCATTGTATTGTGTTCTGGAACGAGACTCGTTTTTGTCACGTAATTGTGAAATTCCAGCAGAAAAGACCTAAATTTTTTAAATTTCTTCCAGGGAATGCTTTTGTCCATTCAGAGTGTATTGATTCGGTGGAAAACTGTTCTGAACGCATTGTGTAAATGGAGTCGGTGTTTGGCGGTGGTCAATTAATTCTACGGAACTTATCAAAAGCCCTCGAACATAGACGATATTTTTAAGTACTGGTTAATACAGGGGCCATCTAATGTCAACAAAGGCTTGGAGCAACTTCACGCTTCACACGAGTGTCATGATGTTTTGCGGCGCATGCTGCCATTGATTCTAAATGGCTCCTGAGTAAATTTTAAAATCGCGTGTTCGAAGAGTTTTGATAGCCGTGTAGATATTTTCCATGCAGTTTCTTCTGATTGGCATTGGAACATATTGCATTACAATTAGGTACCTTGGAAAAAATGCTTGCCTGGATTCAGAAAACTTGGTTGCTCTCCAACGCATAACTTGTCCAAAAGCGCACCCCGAATAAAAAGAAAATGGCAACTCGCTGTTTATCGCTTCGCAAGTCTTGTCCGACCTCCTGAATCTAATGCTTTGCAGAAACTTTTGGATCACCGGGTAGATGCTTTGACATCATCACGTACCAGTGTAATTTTCGTGATTGCCGACAAAGTATATTAGAGCGCTGTTTTTCTTAATTTGCGATCTGTTTACCGATTATCAGAAATCACGAGATCTATCGTTAAACATTCCAAACGCTTGCGTGGGTTTTACACTCCGAGAGCCATCCACTGCCAGTCAGTATTGCATAATTGTTACAATATCTAATGTTCTGCGTCAGACACAAATAAATTCGCATTTTTTTCTGAGAATTAAAAAAAAATTAACCTGTCTGCGATGCCATTCATCAGCCTCCATTGCTGATTTTGGGCTGAAGAAGTGAACTACCACGCCGACACCATTGCGAAACACTTTAATTTCTACTTCTTCTCCTTGGATGGGAAAAACTAAACTTAGAACAACCATGTTGGTCTTAGTGGTCACAATTGCGATCTTCGTCATGGCCACGAATTCTGCTCAGGTGTGAATTTTTTATGATTTTCAGACCTTTCAGTAACGATTTTATGTCTTTTATTCGTAGGAGCGATTTTATACCTACACTTCTTATCAAAAGTCTTCGAACATAGGAGTTCATTATTTACTCAGGCTCCATTTATAGAATCAATGGCAGCATGCGCCGCAAAACATCATGACACTCGTGTGAATAATGAAGTTGCACCAACAGGCCTGTTGAAATTAGATGGCCCCTGTGCTAAACAGTACTTTGAAATATCGCCTTTGTTCGAGGACTTTTGATAAACTCCGTATATTTTAGCTGCGATTTTATAATCTTTCGGACGCGACTTTGAACTTTCAGTGACGATTTTCATGCTTCAAACGCCGAATTTCTGGCCTTCGGTTGTGATTTCATTTCTTTCCACGGCTCTTTTGGTGACGATTTTAAATCTTTCGGGGACGATTTTTTGGTATCGTTCAGCAGCAATTTCATATTTTTCAGTAACGACTTTGCATCACTCATCAGCTCTTTAAACGACTTCACATCACTCGATCTGAATCTCTCAGTTGCGATTGTAAAGAGCCATTCTGAATACCCGGGCCATAGGCGATTTTTTCAGACTTTTGAAGCACGGGGCAATGTAATTCCCCATTTCTCAAGCGCCGCAAAACACATTACACGAAGGAATGCATTTAACAGCGCTTACTAGATGGGGAATAACATTGCCCCGTGCTTCAAAAGTCTGAAAAATATCTCCTGTGGCCCGGATATTTTGAATGTCTGAGTACCTTCAAGCAGCGATTTTATTCCATGCAACCTTTTATGATTGATTGATTGATTGAATGACTGTATTTTGTGGGGGTTTCCCCACTATCATACATAACAATAACACTTTTGCAAAAAAAAACAATAAGATACGTCAAAAAACGGGAAAAACAGGCATGAGAAATGGGGCAGACAAATTACAAAGACGAGAGCAAGACCAAACGTGTTTACCTTTCATGACATGTTGCTGAGAGACATAAATTTCTGGGTTTATGGAGCAATTCGAATATTTTGAAATCCGAAGAATTAATTTTCAAACTCCTGTGGAGAAAAACAGAACATCTGCTCTAAAACTTTCAAGTCCAATCAAATTTGGCCAGAAACTCAATTTATAACAAGGACAGCAGCCTGCGCCTTAGAATTGATGTACTTAAAGGTTGAGACAGCACAGAGGCTGGTAGTGAATTCCAGTCCGCTATTGCTCGGGACACAAAGGAAAACTTCCCTATATCTCTCTCGAATGCTAACGGCTTTATCTTATAAGGATGGTCATGGCGACTGTAAAAAGATGGAGGCGTAATCAAGGAATACAAATTTCCCCACCCTCCGGAGTTGCCAAGGATTCGATAAAGACACAAAATGCGGTGGACCTTTCTTCTCTCAGCAAGCTTAGGCCAACCGAGCTGAGCAATCATTGCGGTGACGCTGCTCCGTCTGCGGTAGTCCCCTACAACAAAGCGAGCAGCGCGCCTTTGAACACGTTCCAAAGAATCGCAATGGGAAGTGAGATGAGGATCCCAAGACGTTGATGCATACTCGAGAATTGGTCTGACCAAAGTAAAGTAGGCAAGCTCGCGAAGTTTCTTAGGACATTTTCTAAAAAATTCCGTTTTGCAAAATAAAGTGAACCATTGGCTTTTTTCGAAACAGCTGCAACCTGACAGGACCAATCAAGTTTACAATTAAAAACAACTCCCAAATATGATGCGTCAGTTTGGGGGATAAGATTTTGTCCATCCAGAGCGTATGTAAAATTGTTTGCTATGCTCCGCCCTCTGCAAAAATGAATAACTGAACATTTAGATGGATTCAGTTTCATGGTAGAGGTGGCGCACCAATCGGATATTGCTACCAAATCAGCTTGTAAAGCCTGAGAATCCAAAGGACTGGCGATTTTCCTATAGATTAAGCAATCGTCAGCAAATAATTTTATTTTGGATCGCATTGCACCAACAATGTCATAAATGAAAATCAAGAATAGTTGAGGACCCAAAATACTTCCTTGTGGGACACCAGAAGTAATAGCCAAGGGTTTCGAGAAAGTATCATCAATTTTATCTAACCAGAGCAGCTTTCCTCTGAGATTCGAAAGATTTTCACAAATCTTCGTTCACACTTTCCTCGCATCGTGTGATCGTATGTTTAATTTCTTTGATAATTTTGTGTTCCTTGTGGGAATTGTCCACTCCTGCTGCAATGTGAGATTCTCAAAGAATAGCGCAAGTCCCCCAGAATTTGTAACTAGCGCCATGCACCCCCCCCCCCCACATATGGAGTTGCAGCTTTTCGAGAACCACTCGTTGAGAAACTTGTTAACTGTAATTCCTGCTCGAACTCTGCAGGTAATTACAGTTGGCGTAACTCTGCAAATGGCGTAAAAGCAAGTACAGTTTGCAAGTCAACTTCACATTCAGACTATGGCCACTTGTTGCCATCCACACGACATTGCGATTATTTTCGCCTTCTTCTCGCACATGAATGAAAATGCCTGTGTGGTATCTTCTTGTGTCTAATCTGCTTTGCTGCGGATCCCCGCGTACCAACGCGTGAAATAGAAGTGCGCGGCAGGAATTAGCGGTGCTAAAACCAGAACCAATCACTTCTGCGTATCCATATGATTTTTCAGATCGGTGAAAACAATGTAGACGAGGTAAAGAAGGGTAAGTCTGATCAAAATTATGACGTTCATTTAATTGACATAGAAAACAACTGAAATCAAAATCAGAGAATTTTCTGGCCAATCCATATCATGGGAAGAAAATCTTCATCCTCACTAAAAATTCACCTTATCGACAAGATTGGAACCCCATATGCCTTCGCCTTCCAGCTATTCATAGAAAGCCCAATGAGTAATTGCACTACTTATAGGAATCATTCCAAAACTCCTTGAAAGGTGTCTATCCCCAGCTTCGCGTATCGATACGCTCATCCAGGAATGACCGACAATAATTGAAACAACAGACAAACCCATAGTGCCTATTGAAAGAAGTACATGATTCGGACCAAAAATGACCCAGGTCGACACAGCGCTGGCCGAAAGACGCAAGTCAACGGCGAAATTCCTCCTTTCTGAATCGGATTCATCATCTCTTTGGTTTATGGCTCTCATGTGGGCTGCCAATGGTGGGGTTTTCAGTCTGTTTTTGTCCTGGTTTTCCCCCCTGGTTTCTCCCCATGGTTTTTTTCCTGGTTTTCCTGGTTCCCCCTGGTTTCCGCCCCCGGGTTTTTCCTGGTTTTTCCCGACCTCCATCACGGCGCTTTGACATCCGGTCGCCGTCCGATCCATGCTGGTTTGCAAGACAACAAAATAGAAATAATGGATAGCGTCACCGAGCCGACCGTCCCCGTGCCTCTTTTCATTCTTCCTGTGATGGCCCGTGCATCTTATTCCGTTTTGCCTCCATTTTTGATCATGGGATCCACAACGGCATTAATTACTCGTATTTCATAAACTTTTCCATATTTGAGAACGGATCCGTGATGGGAGCTTCACTTTCAATTTTATTATACAGGCTGAATAATTATACAAGCACTTCCAAGAAAAATTCGACCTATCCGTCCGCGAGATCGCGGTTACAGCTATCTTGTGAACCGTTGCTAGCAATTTACAACAATTGATTGCATCGATTATCTTAAGAGATAATCTACAAAGATAATCTTATTGATCATCTTTTCCTGTCTGTGTTTCAGAGTGGAATGAAATCATGGTAAGTTGTGACATTGAGATTGAGCCGTTCTTCACCGATCAATGATATCCGTATCTTAACTCGTGCGGACCAAGCGACGGTCCAGGCGATCCGGCAATCTGTTGATTTGGCTACATGTGAGTGTGACAGCAGCATTCAACGCACAACAGCACGTAAAATCAGTGATTTTTTACAGGCCGTTTGCACCCTAACCCTAAGCTTGAAAAAGTCAATTCCATGTTCAGATGCACCTTTCTCAACGATGGAAAAGGAATACTGTTGTGCACTGAAATCAATTTTTCCAACATAATTCTAAACAACAAATTTTTGATGTATAGAATTCTGTTGGAAAATTTGATTTCTATCCACAACCAGTATCCCTTCTCCATCGTTAAGAAAGGTGCATCTGAACATGGAATTGACTTTTTTCAAGCTTAGGGTTAGGGTTAGGGTTAGTGGCTTTGGTGCATACGGCCGAACATTTTCGTAGGGACAATTTCCAAGACAGTGCTTCAATCGCGAAGTGCGAAGGGCGACAGAACGCGTCTGATTAGAAAGTTCACATCTTTGCAACGACCTACGCCACCTCACTCCCATCGACGATTGGAAATTTTGAACATGTCTGAACTTTGACCCATGATTTCAATATTTTCTGTTTGGCTCACACAGGCCTTGTTGGATCGAGCAAGTGGCAGTCAAAAGGTTTGCGGCGTAAAAATTCATGCAGAATATATCGAATGCTTATTTCCTGGCAGGTAAATTTCTGATTTTTCTCCAGCTGCGTGATGAACCAATTTTTTAAACTTAATTGTCTTTGTTTACGGCAACAGCGAACGACGGTGCAGCTATAAGTCGTGAATTTTCCAGATAGGATTGTGGTATTGTTGTTTTTTCTGAATTGATTGCGACAATTATTTTCATATCTTCCATGCAGAAAAATTTTGCGAAGTGTCATGCCCTCAAGGAGTAAGTTTGTTACCTCGGTTAATGCAAAACCCATTTCTTTTGGCCATTGCCATTCATTGCTCGTCATTATTCAGAGGACATGACAGGAATGTAGAAAATATGAGCGGAGCTACACTCTAAACACGAAGTTCAGCTTGGAACAACCATATTTTAACATGGCTTAGTAGGAAGTGTTCTTTTAGGAACACACGTCTTGTTTTTGGAACACCATAAGTGTTCCATTTGGAACACTGATGGAACACTTATGGTGTTCCGAAACACCAAGTGGTGTTCCAAATCTGTGACAGCTGCTGTCACAGATTTGGAAACACTTGGGTTTCGGAACACCATAAGTGTTCCATCAGTGTTCCAAATGGAACACTTATGGTGTTCCAAAAACAAGACGTGTGTTCCTAAAAGAACACTTCCTATCTAAGCCCATGTTAAAATATGGTGTTCCAAGCTGAACTTCGTGTTTAGAGTGTATCGGCTGTGGAAGTTTGAAAAAAGGTTTGAAAATTGTTTGAAAAACGGTTTGGAAAAATGGTTTTAAAATTGTTTGAAAAATGGAGCATACCGCTTTTTGGATATGTTCTGGATTGTGATCCTCCGGTTTTGTGGAACATTCCAATAAAAAAATCAATAAAGAAAAAAAAATAAGAAAATGTTTGCATCGCAGCGTTAAAATTCTGTAACACCGTTGAAAAATGCAAGAAAGGAGCTGGGGAAATATACCTTCACTAACGGAACTTTTCCCTTGCTTCCTGCCACAAGTGCTTCGATAATTTTTTGACGAACCGTGACATGACCATTTGACATGAAGTTTTTTTTTAAGAAGACTAAAATTTACGATTTTTCTTTTTCCTTCCCTCGACCGTACCTTTTAGAAAGTCTGAGGTGAGTCAATTTCGAATGAACTAGTTCGGTTTGAAAACATTTCAGGGTTGATTTTGGATCGCGATTGATCGCAATGGAAGCGTTTCGATTATGTTGCGTGGTCACTGCGCAGAAAATGGTCATCGCGCAGAAAACTTGCAGAAAATGGCCACCGCACAGAAAACTTGCAGAAAATGATCAGCATGCAGAAATGCAGAAAAAGGTCACGGCGCAGAAAACTTGCAGAAAATGGCCACCGCGCAGAAAACTTGCAGAAAATGGTCACCGCGCAGAAAACTTCTGAAGGGGTCACCGCGCAGAAAACAGTGTCATTGAAATGGATTCTTCCCACCATGTCCCAAGATCAATCCCAGCGACCTTTTGAACATTTCCTCTCCAACCAAAAATGAAAACTGCACGCAGAGCAAAGCGAAAGAATTCCCATTCCGTGGTCTTTCAAAATGTCGCCAAATTCGGCGAATGTCAAAGCATTTTTCTCTTTGCTCGCCTTTATCCTCCTCCCGGAAAGAGAAAGCTGGGTCGATTACTCTTTTTAAGCAACGTCAAATCTCCTTAGGCTATACCAAACACTGATATTTGGCCGCAAGCTATGGATAACAGCTCAACTTGAATTTCCTTTGAATACGGATATTTGGGAGCTCATATGAACAAATTGAGGTGCCGGAGCATGATCAGGAGTACGTGTATGTTCCAATGAAACTATAAAAATGGGACTTTTATGTGGGCATAGTGTAACGCGTCCGTTGACTTTTTTGCGCTTCAATTTCCATATTCCTTGCACATTGTACAGGGTAGCCCAAAAGTCCCTGGCCATAGGAAAAACGCAAATTTGTCGTTTTTGTCATATTTTGTGATCTGCAACTTTTTCTGGCTCTGACATCGGATGTCAAGGCTTTGTTCGGAAATTTTGGCACCGAATAAAGTGGTGTCATCCGTGGTGGGAGCTAGAAAAAGTCAGAAATCACAAAATTTGATAAAAACAGTAAATTTATTTTTTTTGTATGGCCAAAAACTTTGGGCATCCCTGAATATGCGCATGTTTTTTCGATTGCGTCCTGTCAACCGTGGTTTGAGGAAGAACGAGTTTTAGATCACAAGATTTGATAAAAACATCAAATTTACATTTTTCCTATGGCCAAAGACTTTTGGGCTACCCTGTATAGTTGTGCATCAATGCGCCTTTGCCCGCAATATCAACTTTAATTGAAAAGGGTGCTTCTGAAATAGTTGGCCATACTTCGTTTTCCGCATCGTGGTGACATTCTGAACAAAAAATGTAGAGTGACTTTTGGTCGTCCGATGACTTCTGGGGGAACTCACCGAAAAAAAAACATGGGACCACACACTGCAATTCACATCACATTGAGGTCACTAAAATCACCTGGAAAAAATTGCAAAACAAAGCCAATGCTAAACTTTACCAGCAGGGGTGGCAGAGAATGCATTATCTACCACCCCTGCATGTGTTGCTTAGCATTTGCTTCCTTCTGCAATTTGATTTATAGGTGCTCTTTAGTGACCTCAATGTGATGTCGTGAATTGCAGTGTATCGTCCCATGTTTTATTTTCGGTGAGTACCCGCAGAAGTCATCGGACGACAAAGAGTCACTCTACATTTTTTGTTCAGAATATCACCACGATGCGGAAAACTAAGTATGGCCAACCATTTCTGAAACAAACTGTATAGGTACAGATTTTAATAACTGTTTTCGCCCTACATTTCAGTGCGAAATGCTCCACTGTAAGGACAAGGCTTGGTCTTTCGTAAGTAACGTTTTTGTCCGTGCAACGCTCAATTCATTTGCTAAAAAAATTGAAAAAAATAGAAATGGACATCGTTCGACTCTGTGAATATATTAAGCATGCTGGAAACGTTAAACTCTTCCCTTTTCGCATGACAAAATTGCGCAAGACAGAATCCGAAATTGTGAATCCGGACTCCACAAGTTCTGTCAAAGAAACATCTCGATCTCCCTTGTATACCAAAACAAGCAAAACGGTAACTTAATCAAATTCATCACATTTTATTTGAAAAACAATTACTACATTTTTCAATCTTTATTTTTCGTTTACGATGTTAGTTCCTTTTGAACGACTTGAAACAAGTTTCCAGAAGTTTGGCTCACATTTTAGTGATTTACGAATCGGATTGTTCTTCATCAGCGCCTCTTTTCTAATGCAACCTTCTAGGCGACTCGAAACAAGCTTCCAGAAGTTTGGCTCACATTTTAGTGATTTACGAATCGGATTGTTCTTCATCAGCGCCTCTTTTCTAATGCAACCTTCTAGGCAACTCGAAACAAGTTTCCAGAAGTTTGGCTCACATTTTAGTGATTTACGAATCGGATTGTTCTTCATCAGCGCCTCTTTTCTAATGCAACCTTCTAGGCGACTCGAAACAAGTTTCCAGAAGTTTGGCTCACATTTTAGTGATTTACGAATCGGATTGTTCTTCATCAGCGCCTTTTTCTAATGCAACCTTCTAGGCGACTCGAAACAAGTTTCCAGAAGTTTGGCTCACATTTTATTGATTTACGAATCGGATTGTTCTTCATCAGCGCCTCTTTTCTAATGCAACCTTCTAGGCGACTCGAAACAAGTTTCCAGAAGTTTGGCTCACATTTTAGTGATTTACGAATCGGATTGTTCTTCATCAGCGCCTTTTTTCTAATGCAACCTTCTAGGCGACTCGAAACAAGCTTCCAGAAGTTTGGCTCACATTTTAGTGATTTACGAATCGGATTGTTCTTCATCAGCGCCTCTTTTCTAATGCAACCTCTAGGCGACTTGGAAACAAGTTTCCCAGAAGTTTGGCTCACATTTTAGTGATTTACGAATCGGATTGTTCTTCATCAGCGCCTCTTTTCTAATGCAACCATCTAGGCGACTCGAAACAAGTTTCCAGAAGTTTGGCTCACATTTTAGTGATTTACGAATCGGATTGTTCTTCATCAGCGCCTCTTTTCTATTGCAACCTTTTAGGCGACTCGAAACAAGTTTCCAGAAGTTTGGCTCACATTTTAGTGATTTACGAATAGGATTGTTCTTCATCAGCGCCTCTTTTCTAATGCAACCTTCTAGGCGACTGGAAACAAGTTTCCAGAAGTTTGGCTCACATTTTAGTGATTTACGAATCGGATTGTTCTTCATCAGCGCCTCTTTTCTAATGCAACCTTCTAGGCGACTCGAAACAAGTTTCCAGAAGTTTGGCTCACATTTTAGTGATTTACGAATAGGATTGTTCTTCATCAGCGCCTCTTTTCTAATGCAACCTTCTAGGCGACTCGAAACAAGTTTCCAGAAGTTTGGCTCACATTTTAGTGATTTACGGATAGGATTGTTCTTCATCAGCGCCTCTTTTCTAATGCAACCTTCTAGGCGACTCGAAACAAGTTTCCAGAAGTTTGGCTCACATTTTAGTGATTTACGAATCGGATTGTTCTTCATCAGCGCTTCTTTTCTAATGCAACCTTCCAGGCAGACTACGAAACGAAACTGGAATCGTTGGTGAGCAAACTTTCCTCGGAGAAAAAAGACAAGATCAGAAAGTTCGCCGTTGAATGCAATGCAAAACCCAGAGACGAAAGTAAGTTAGAAAATAAGCTCCGAAGTTATCGCTTATGCAGGATAAATACTTTCAGCAGCATGCTAAAGACGAAAATTGCAAGAGTAGCAAGTTAGAGCATCGTGAGTGGAAATTTAAGACCATGACAAATCATGTGTGACATATTTAGAGCATGATTACTAATGATTGACACGACTCATCAAATTAAGGGTGTCATGACTCATGAATGCAAGTTAAAAGCATCGTGAGTGACAAAATATTAACAGTGTCATGAGTTGAAAATTAAGAGTATCATGAGTAACAAATTAAGAACATCGTGAGTGACAACTAAGAGTATAATGATTAACAAATCAAGAGAATCATGAGTGACAAGTAAAGAGTACCAACCATGAAGAAAAATTGAAAGTATAGGTATCATGAGCTATAAGATAAGTGTATCAAGTGATAATTAAGAGTTCATGGGTTACAAGTAGGTATAAGAGTATCATGATTAACAAGTTAAGAGAATCATGAGTGACAAGTAAAGAGTACCAACCATGAAGAAAAATTGAAAGTATAGGTATCATGAGCTACAAGATAAGTGTATCAAGTGATAATTAAGAGTTCATGGGTTACAAGTAGGTATAAGAGTATCATGATTAACAAGTTAAGAGCATCATGAGTGACATTCCAGGGCAGCTGGAAAAAAAGTGAACTTGGTTCAAATGTAGCTTTACAGTCAATTTCCAAATTCCATGAGTGGGACATGATGTAGCAAGAATAAAGATTTCCCTGAAAAGAGAGCAATCAGCAAACTCCCACCTGTAAAATCGTTTGACTCCTGCATTTCGAGCAGGCTTTTTGTGCATCACCAAATGCTCGTCAAGCCAGCAAGCACTTGACATCTTGTCCATTGGCTGGCAAAGTAAATGAGGGTCTTCCCGCGCAATCCTGTTCCAGCCGGAATCCACGCTTCAAGTTGATTCACAAGTTTTACCTGTAGCGTTGTTCCAATTGAATGGAAATTATCGGAAGCTGAAAATACTGGCAAATCCTGGCTATACTGGAAAATGCTGGCGAATTTTACTGAAAATACTGGCAAATCCCTTAGCTAATAACACGTAAATTTAAATTTAAATTTAAAAGCCGACTACACGCCATTCATGCAATAAATTGTGAAACGCATCGACAAAGCATCTACAAACATCTCAAAAAATTTTACGGGCTCGGTCACACAGTCTGTACATGCTTGATTAATTTATCTTGTAAATGTTGGCCTGTAAATTATTGCTGATATTTTTTGATTTCCCATTCACGTTGTGTCACGTTTGCATTTATATCGTAAATGAATTACAATTACAATTACAAAATGAATTGACAGCAGATGAGTAAGAACATGGTGATAAGGACATGCTTACACGACGTGAAGCATTGTCCAAAAAAGTTATGTTCGATGTGTAGCCAAGTGTAGATTGTACCTGTAACGTATTTCCGAAGACCATTTTTCACCATTATTTCTGCGAATTGTTATCGATCCTCGGCGCCAGAAATGTGCTCATAATTGTAAACATGTCTCTAATTTCAACATTCTTCTTCATGTCATATGTTCTTGCGAGCAGCCATGCCTGAACGCTGCATTGCAATGGTACCTTATTCAGTTGAGTCAGAAGAGCCAAAGTGGATTGCCACGTATTTCGTTCTGTTCAGAGCTGGCTATACGAATTTCAACTGTCGCTGTAGGCCTAAATATTGACTGCAGATAGAGCTGTTCATTTTGTAAAAAGTTACATCTGGGTTTTTCATTCATCAACCATCCCGATACAGTACCTAAAAATGTGGTCATTGGTACAATGGGGAAAATATTGTTTTTACCATATGCATGTTTTTTTTCCATTTCGCTGTCTTATCCCAGTTTGAAGTGACACATTAGGTTGCAACAAGGTTGAAAGAAGAAACTTTTGTTTCCATTGCGAAGTTAAGTTTTTGCAAAGTTACATTTGTTGCTCCAGAAGATTGCGAGTGTGGTTGCCCCATTTGGTTTCGTAAATGTTGAATCATTTATGTTTTATGTCTGTACAGTACGTTGCAAAAAACCTTGTTACATATGTGTACAGGGTGAATGTGAGATGATGATTTCCTTTTGCAAAATACTTGTTACACATATGGAGACGTTATGGAAGAAGGTGATTTCCTTTTGCAAAATACTTGTTACACATATGGAGACGTTATGGAAGAAGGTGATTTCCTTTTGCAAAATACTTGTTACACATATTGGATTAGATGGCACAACAAACCAAACAAGAATCATTATGTGATCGACGTGATGATGATAGCACAATGATTCTCGTTTGGTTTGTTGTCCCATCCAAGTCAATATGTGTTACAAGTATTTTGCAAAAGGAAATCACCTTCCATTACGTCTCCATATGTGTAACAAGTTTTCTGAAGATGGAAATCATCATCTCCCATTCCACCTGTATATGTGACAGGTTTTTTGCAGCGTCCTGTACATAAGTTACACATATCGGTATCGTGATGGGAAAAAATTCCAATGTACTTAAAAAAGGAAGTCGGAAACCTCAATCAATGGATGTACAAAAATGTGTGTAGTCTATATAGGGAAATCCAGAATATAACTCTAGAAGAATCCCACAGAACCGAAGTTTTGTCACAACTCCACTGAACAATCCGGGGGCCACTGCAAATCTGGCAAACCTCTGCACATTTACTTGTATTCTCAAGAAAGCAATTCACATTCTCTGGAAAGGTTTGTGATGGAAATGACTTTCTTATTCTGGCAACTTTTTCTGTGGTATAGTTACAGAAACAATAATGACTCCCTCAATACAAGTACCTATACATATACATTGGATCATGGTAGTCATTATTGTTTCTGTGACACCTGTGCAGTCACAGAATCAAAAAGAACTCATATGATTCAATGTATAGGTACTTGTACTGAGGGAGTCATTATTGTTTCTGTGACACCTGTGCAGTCACAGAATCAAAAAGAACTCATATGATTCAATGTATAGGTACTTGTACTGAGGGAGTCATTATTGTTTCTGTAACTATACATATCCACGATTTCTGACGCAAATCAAACGGGACTTCGCGCTTTTTCTCGTAAATTCGATTTGTTAAGCTTAAAAACGAAACTTCGAAGATTAGCGGGAAATAGACAGACAAACAAGCAACAACTGTCTTTCATTTTTGCAGGTCAACCGGATGACTTTTGCAAGGAATGGGCTCCGAAGGCCGAATGCTGGAGGGCGCAGATGAAAGAATTCAGTTGGGACATGAACGTGAAGGCACAAGGATAGAAATGCTCTCTTGGCAATGAGAAAAATATACATAAGTGCTTACATTGGATCATGGGAGTCAGCATTGTTTGTGTGACTGTACAAGTGTCTGGGAAATCATGGATGTGCAGTGCCTGGCCCTGGCTGCGGGCTTTCTCTCGGGGGGATGTACAGCCAGAGAAACAATAATGACTCCCATGATCTAATGTAAGCACTTGTATTGAGGGAGCCATTGTTGTTTCTGCGAGCGTACAGTGAAAACGAAGACTGTACCTACCCACGAAAAGCTCAATATGGGCCCGAAATTACTTCACATCTTTTCATATCGTGTTGCGTTGGACTGAATGAAATCTAAGATTCGTGATTTACACAGGGTGGTCCACAATTCTTTGGCCGCCGCAGAAAAATCAAATTTGCTGTTTTCTGATTTTGTGATCTGAACCCTTTTGTATTGCTCTCACGGGTGTTAACACTTTTATCGGAACTATATATACATTTGACCTTCAATGAGCATCCTTGCAGTTGTTGTTTGAGGCTAAAAATTATACGGACCACTGATGTAGACGGCAATACAATTAAAATGCAGTTTTTGAATTATTTTGATGCCGTTTATTTTTCTTTGCAATTTATATACCGTGTTTACACTATGTGACGCGGTCAATTATCATCGAATGGGCGAGTCTCGGAATCGCACTCTGTATGGAAGAGTGTTGAAAAATGGGCAGACATGTGAAAAATATAAAAATGTTTGACGAAGCATCATAGGGTGCATTTCGCCAGCCACGGCGGGGACCTGGTCGCCATTTTGAAGAACCTTTTGACGGGTATGGTACAAGGCACGTCAGAATGGTCAGATTTTTGCATCCGACGATTTCAGTTTGCCTGTGCAAAACAGATTTTAGGTTGCAACAATAGGCAATGGTCAATGTACTCTTGCACATTGTTGCAAGTGTCAATCTATTTTGGACAGACGATCTAAAAAAGTCTGAAGCGAAAAATCAGATCATTCTGACGCGGCAAGGGGGAAATTAAGTACAATATCATGAGTTTCAATTATCACACAAAAATAAAAAAGAAATTCGGACTTTTAAGAGTGTGCTGAAAAGAAATGCACAAATCCAATCAATGAACTCGGAATAAACAAGCTGTCCGACATCATTGAATGAAAAAGAAACTCGTCGTAATTGCAAACGTGGCAGAGCAAAACAGAGACGCTTGATGTCTTAACTCGTCTCTGTTTGGAAAGTGTGTATAAACCTTGATTACAATCGACAAACGTGGAAAGCGAGAAGTAACGCTTTTACTTGAGGCATGGCTTTCTGTAGAGTAGAACAGATTGGTGCCTGAAGCCTCCAATTCCAATCCAACAATCCTTCGTGTTCTCCCAAACAACAAGGGAACTTTTACAAGAGATTGGTGCCTGAAACCTCCAATTCCAATCCAACAATCCTTCGTGTTCGCCCAAGCAACAAGGGAACTTTTACAAGAAAAACGCACTGTCACAAAATGTGTCTCTGCCAAACGTTGGGCCATAAAACAGCAATTTCCCATATTTAGCGAAAATATGTGTCAGAGTAAATACCCCTGCGCCCACAATTTTTGCGTTTGCTTGTGATGTGGTATGAATGCTGCCGTGGCTAATCTCTTGACGAAATTGTCGATAATGATTTCTACAGAGTCATCCAAAAATCCAAGGACAAACTTTAAATGTCTGGCATGATACAGGGGTCACCTAATTTCAACGATGCAACTTCACACGTTACACGAGGGTCATGATGGTTTGTGATGCGTGTAGATATTGTTCTAAACGTAGTCTGACTTAATTCTCGTAATGAACTCCTGTGTAAGATCGCTCAAGGTCAGGTAGTTGTTTAAAAAAGATGTAGGCAAATTTTCCTTTCTTGTAAGAGCTATCAAAGAATGGCATTCGCTTCCTGCCAACGTCCTATCATCCCCCTTGACGGTGAACACTCTTCATCGCCTCTTCATTGAGGCGTGGCACCGGACGGACCGGTGCCACGCCTCAATCGTTGGTGGATGCCTGGATCGGACCTCCAATTGGACCTCCAATCGGACCTCCAATTGTTTTGCGGATAGAGCAATCCAAGGTGCACACCAAACGGTCTTGAGTGCATATTCCCAACTCGAACTCACCACCAGATTCAACTTAACAACCAATTCAATGCATGGATTTGCGTCGCGTACATTTAATTTCAACGCCAACGCTTATTCATTTTCCATTGTTGCATTGAAAGATTCTTCCGTCTGTTTAGTTGATAACAGATCTGAACCTGAGGATGATTTGCAATCGGGAATACGCACGGCCGTTGGGATTCTAAAAAGAATCCCAACAATTGGTCTGTTTGCCGAGCTGCGGACGTCTCCATCGGTGCGATCGCCGACGAGAACGTCAAAGATATTGTTGCAAAACGTCCCGCTTGTTTTGGGGATTTCCTGGCACTGAAGCAGTTCGGAATGCGCTCGACGGCAATATATCCTTTCTCTTCCTGTCGGCGCAGAAAAAATGGAATGATTAAAGCTTTTTTAGCTGCATCTATTCGACAAGGAAGTCTCAAGACGGAAAGTCCGCAGTTCCTCAACAACCTTTCAGGACACGGAATCTGCAGTATTTTGCGGCATTTTGCCGATGACTCGGTGCAACAAAAATCCCAATTTGCAGTAAGGGGAGTCAGCAAAGTGCTGGCCCATTTCACCTCGCACTCAACCCATTGAAACCCTATAGCATAGTTGTTGTGCATTTCAGCGCATAAAAGTCAAGGGTATGTTCAAGTTCATTGATGCCAACGACCGGTTGTGGCAGAACCGGTCGTTGGCATCAAGTTCTGGTTGTGATCACGAGTTCACCGTGTGAAAGATGACAACTGAGTTCGTTTTAACAGCACGAAGCCACACCAAACCAACGCCTCTTTTGGACACCCAGAACCATCTGCGTGTTTCCCATTGCTACTCACCATCCAATTCATTAGCCAGGTGTATACCTATTCACCCTTCAATTCAACTCAATATAGCCAATTCAATGGATAGTGTTGCGAAAATTTCATTAATATGCACAACGCTTATTCCTTTTCCATCGTTGTGTTGAAAGTGCGCATCATTGACAGATGAATTCGTCTGTCGAATTGGCTCTGTTGAGTTGAACTTGAGGGTAAAATTTGCAATGACTTAGCCAACGTGATTTTAATACTCAATAAGTGGCGTAATTCGTCGCTTTGGGTGCCGCCAGTTTTTATTTGTCCGCAAGAGGCGCGAATGTCGCTCGGTGGCCTACTGCGACAAGTAAAATGCATTGCGACTATACGGCGGTCGCGGGTTGTCACCCACGGAATGTTAAATTTCTCTGGAACCGTTTCACGGATTTTGACAGAATTTTTTGTGCTGGAAAGCAGAAAAATGTGCGATTTTGGACGTATATAACAGCCCCGAATTTTTCGCTGGTAAAAGCTGAAATATTGGAGATATACAAAAGTGTCCAAGTTAAGATGTGATAAAATTCCGGGTTCCTGCCTCACATTTTCAAAGATTGCGCGATTTTTTCCGCTGTAACATGGTTTTGACCTGCGGAAGAGTTGTAGAGGAAGCTTTCAGCTTTCCAAAAATACCAAAATCATTGAATTTGATCATCATTTTATGAATAAAAAACGCGACATGGAAGCATTATTTTTTCGTTGCGTCGAAAACAAAAAATGCTTCCATGTCGTGTTTCTTCTCCATAAAATGGTCAAATGATGTTCTAATTCAATGATTTTGGTATTTTTGGAAAGCTGAAAGCTTCCTCTATAACGCTTCCACAGCTCGAAACCATGTTACCACGGGAAAAATCGCGGCCTCCAATGGAGACGCGGCCTCATCCCCGCTTATTCTTGTGCAAAAAATAAAATGAATTCTTCCGCGTCGCGTTCTCCCTAAAAAAAGAGTCAAATGGTGTTCAAATGCAATGATTTTGGTGTCTGTGGATAGCTGAGGGCTTCCTCTACAACTCTTCCGCAGACCAAAACCATGTTATAACGGAAAAAATCGCGCAATCATTGAAAGAATTAGGCAAGAACGCAAAAGTTTATCAAATAAAAATTTGAACATATTTTTTCCCCGCAAGACTTTCAAGTTTTGCCCGTGAAAAGTTCGGGATAATTTTATAGTCCTGAAAAGGTCTAATTTTCAGCTTTCCAACACAAAAGATTTAATCAAAATCCGTCATTTGGTTCCAGAGAAATTAAACAGTTCGTTGCCGATGCACAGCGACGCAGAAATCAACCACAGCCAGGAAAACCGGCCTCTTGACGCGACGGCAGAGAAAGGAAAAGAGCGAAAATTGGCGATCGTTGGGCGGGGATGGGCAATGAGAGTTACGGCACTTATAAGTATTAGAATCACGTTGACTTAGCATTGAGACGCCGGAAATTCATAAGATCTCTCGAAAAAGCAGAAAGGCAGGAGACTTTTGGGCCAAAACGTCAACTTCATTTGAGACTAATTGCTAATGCGTCGAGCAGATCGCATCAGAAAATTATCCACTCTTCTCTTGTTTTTTTTTTTCATTATCGCTACCGGTAAGTCACGAGGTTTCTGGGTCCCATCATAGCGTGTGACTGTCAACCATATGTAGGCGATGCATGTGATTGACGAGCAACGTAGGAGTAAGTGATTTAGCGCAACACCGGATGCAATACGCAGTTTTTTCTCGGCAAAACGAAATTGTTGCGTGCTAATGAATACATAAGCTCGTCTCCCATATTGACTTTCGGGAAAATCATGTTTATAAAATCATCCGCTACCCCAGGTATACCTAGATCGGATTTGCATTTGCACTGAGAGGAGTTTGGACTGGACCGACTTTCAGCGTTGCAGGAAGCTTCTGTTGCTATTTCGTTGCGAAAATATGAAGATCGTCGTAATTTCGTTGGCGATTCTCGCCGTGGCAGCGACTGCAGCTCAAGTAAGTAAGATTCTTTACAGCAGTATCACCTTTCCTAAAACTAACCGGCAAACGTTTCGCAGTGTATGGAAAGTTTATTTGTAGCAGTTCGGAAACCCTGCCGACATTGAACTGGACGAGTTGGCACCCTTGCCTGTGATATACTAAAACAAACACAACCTCTTAACCTAACCTAGTCTAGTAACCTTCCCAACCTAACTTAATCTTCGTATCCTATTTAGGCGACTTGAGCGTGTGTGAAAACGCGTTCAGTGGACCTCTTCGGGCACAGGTTCTCTGGAACATTGTTTCCTCCAAGAGGTTGAGTGCCATGAAATTGTATTTGTTTCAATTGCATATTGTATTGCATTTGCATTGAAAATTGCGATTAAAATGCAAACATGACACACATGCACGAGAGAAACAGTCAATCGCAAAAAACACATGAACAGGACAAGATCATTCATGAGAAATAGGAGCGAAACAAAGTTAAAAGAAAAAACAACGACAAATTAAAGTCAAAATGGGGAGAGTTTGAAAAAGAAGCGTTTAACTCAAGTTTAACTCAAGGAGCGGTCGAATTTTAATCAAGTTTGTGTCCTTGGGGAGAGAATTCCATTCCCGAAGGGCTTTAGGGAAAAAAGAATGAAAGCGTGTGTTTAATTTTATAGTGGGAACCAAAAATTTGTTGGTGTGGGAGCGGCTCCTATTGAACTGGCTTGCTCGAATTTCATCTGAAAGAGGGATGAGCAGGGAACGCCTAAGGATTTTCTTCAAAGTGTAAAGGCGTCTCTCCGACCTTCTAACAAACAGAGGTGAGAGGCAGAGCTCACTAAGCATAGCCGTTACATTGGATGTGTCGCCGTAGTCGTTCATTATGAACGGGCCGCTCTTCTCTGCACCTTTTCAAGAGCGTCAGTGTGACTCACAAGAAAGGGATCCCAGGCACAGCACCCATATTCCAGAATGGGCAGAACTGACGTTTAGTACGCCATCAACTTGATACTTTTTTCTGCGTGAGACAGATTGCGCCGAATTACTCCCAAAGCTGCCTTGGCCTTGTTAACAACCGAACTGATATGCTCACCCCAGTTCAAAGTGCTAGACAGTGTTACTCCAAGATATTTGAAAGAGGACACATTGAATAAAGAGGACACATATGAATGAAGGCAAGCACTCATTTTTAATGGCAATTAAAATGTGTGTGTTCGAACTGAAGAACATTCAAACCCTGCATAATCACGACGGTATTGGATTTTGCTATCAACTTTTCAGATCAGGGAAAACCAGGCAGAGGACGGAGCTGACGGATCCAAAAGGCGCGAAGGTACGTTCTCGACTCATCCAGCACTCACGGAAGCCAATTGTTGTTCATTTACCATGATGCTCGCGATTTTATGTTCAAGTGTGTGTAGTGGGATGGTACATAATATGAACTGTAGCAACAACAATAAAATGGCAACCTCGTGCTGAACCTCTGTCTTATAGAAAGCGTAAGGAATTAAATTGCAATGGTAAATCATTTGTACTCGGTTCAGCTTTTTGAACAGCTTGGCAGTTCAGAAATGCAGCTGCAGGTTTATTTGCCTTTGAACCTGATACGAATTGGCCGTCTGTTCAACAGTCAGTACTGCGCTATAAAATCAGCAGTTAAAAAGTTATTTAACTAAGATAGCAGCTTGAAGTCAAGCCTGCTCATGCAGTAAAACCTTCTAAACCTGAGGTTTAGGTATATGGAACACCTTCGAAACACCTTTTTTAACATTGGCTTAGATGGGGGTGTTCTTTTCGGAACACCTTTTGGAACACCTGGCATGTTCTTGGAGCAAAATTTTCCTGTCACAAATTTGGATCACATACAAGTATAAGCGATTGGGAACTATGTGTTCCAAAGGCCTGGGTGCATACACCTCTCATCCCATGTTAAAACGGTGTTCCGAAGGTGATCAATATCGAAACCTCAGGTTTAGAATAAATACCTGATGACAACAATGCTTCATGCCATTGGTGGCTAACAAGCTATAAAGAATCAAACAACAGTCAGTATTCCTGCAACCAAAACACTCACGGTCATCAAATCAAATCAAATCAACGGTGCCAAATCATTGCTCCTGGATCAAAGCTCTTGTCCAAGTAAACCACCACGCAGTATGTGTGTTGTTGAATTTAACCGGTCACTCGAGCCACAAAAATGCTAGTAAAGTGAAATAATTTTGCTCTAAATCATTTCCTGTATTTCAGAATGGCAAAAGATGAAAGTAAGTCCTTCTGATCTTACTCACACAGCTCTTGACATGGTTTGGTCCTATTTTATCAATTAATTGAATTCTCTTCCGGTGACGTTGGAGGAAACACAACTCCGTCTTTTATGTTCAGAAATTACAAATTTTCTGAAAATCATCAAATACCAGCAACGGGTTCATTTTTTTATCAGACCGATGCAAATACCTCTTGATTTTGGTGATGAGTTTTGCTGTCATAAAAAGTCCTCCCAGTGAAAACACCTCCTCCGCAAGCATGCTTGGAAGGCACTACCGTTCCTCGCCGATAATAGCTTGTCTGGCCAGATGCAGAACACAATTATGTCAACATTGTCATATTTGGATGATTCTATTTTAATTGCTCTCTGCTTCATGGGAAATTTTCTTTAAAATGTGTCGTTTTAGATCTTACACTTGTTGATATCTCGGAGGAGCAATGCTGTCTCCATCACTTCTTGCGCCTTCGTATAAATGATCAAGAGATGTGATTGCAAAGTGTTGTGCAACACATTCATGTTTGTGGAGGGTCGCACCAGTTTTAAAGACCTACACTACAAAATCTACAAGATTTTGATTTTGCTTCGTTGGATTTTTGTGAGATATCCGAGAGAAAAATATCGACTTGTTTGGCATATTAAAGGAGATAGAACTCAATTTCGGCTATTCTTCCCTGCTGAATATTCCGTTTCTGACGTGAACGCTGAAACCCAAACTCTCTACTCGCAATCATTTTTCAAGCATGATTGAAAATTCAAAAAGGATCGTTTCTCACCCAATTCTTTTTGTACTTTTTCCCAGGGAAAAATTGAAGAATGCAAGAAACTCAAAGCGTAAGTCCTCCACGTGATAGTTACACATACCGTGATTGTGTTTTGACACTTTGGAAGAAATTATCGATATACAGGGTAGCCCAAAAGTCTTTGGCCATAGGAGAAACGCAAATTTGCCGTTTTTGTCATATTTTGTGACCTGAAACTTTTTCTGGCTCTGACATCGGATGGCAAGACTTTAATCGGAAATTTTTTCACCGAATAAAGTGGTGTCATCCGTGGTAGGAGTTAGAAAAAGTCACAAATCACGAAATATGATAAAAACATCTAATTTAATTTTTTGATATGGCCAAGGACTTTGGGCATCCCTGAACATACACATGTTGTCCCGATCAAGTCTCGTCAACAGTGGTTTGAGCAAGAAAAAGTTTTAGATCACAAGATTTGATAAAAACATGAAAATTGCAGTTTTCCTATGGCCAAAGACTTTTGGGCCACCCTGTATACTTTCAATGCCGTGAAGGTAATCTGGAAAATGCGTAGGCTGCTTATTGTGAGAAAGATCCGAAATATGGTGCGGGCGAATAATTTGGTTTCCGATTTTCCCCATGTTCCTGGGTAAACGTAGGTTTGGGCCAGCAGTGATTTTCCCTGTTCGAAATTGCTGCCTTTTCAGTAATCTAATTCTACCGTCTAAAATCCATCATTTCACGACGCTCATCAGTCGATTAAATTACTGAAGCTGGGATCAAGTTTTCATGAAATCTGGAGAATTTTGCGGGTTATCTTTGATCGCTGGTTAATTTATTGGCCGCAACAACAATTAAACACGCCCAGGTACTTCCACTCGTATTGGCTCATTTCACACATCTCAAAAGCGCATAGGTAAAATGGATACATTCCATCTCCATTTCCAGTAGCCAATTTAGGAAAATTCTATATTTGGGTACACTCTAAACACGAAGTTCAGCTTGGAACACCATATTTTAACATGGGCTTAGATGGGAGGTGTTCTTTTAGGAACACACGTCTTGTTTTTGGAACACTATAAGTGTTCCATTTGGAACACTGATGGTGTTCCGAAACACCTAATGTGCTCCAAATCTGTGACAGCAATGTCACAGATTTGGAACACATTTGGTGTTTCGGAACACCATAAGTGTTCCATTTGTGTTCCAAATGGAACACTTATAGTGTTCCAAAAACAAGACGTGTGTTCCTAAAAGAACACCTCCCATCTAAGCCCATGTTAAAATATGGTGTTCCAAGCTGAACTTCGTGTTTTGAGTGTAGTGTTTCATTATCCAGTGACACACGAGTACCGTGTATGTACATTCGTGGCCGCAGGGCCAGAAAACGTTTTAGAGCACAAAATTTGATAAAAACAGCAAACCTGCATTTTTGCTGCGGCCAGAGACATTTGGGCTACTCTGTTTTTTGTTGCGTCCCATCCAAACCAGACGTGTGCTATCATGCAGTGACAATTGCGATTTGATTTATTCCAGTACATTTTTGTAACAATTGCTTTTCAGCGACAACAAAGAGGTAAGTCGATTTTATGCAGATAACAAATTCAGGAGAATGAAATGTGATGTTTTATTGGAAACCATTTGACGTTGGCACGTCTGTATCCATTTGGCCTTTGAATGCAAAACTAAACCGACAAAATTTGTCACAATGCCGTGATGTTTCTTTGTGTCCGTGTTTCATATCTGTTCACCAACATGAGCCGGACTTCATCTTTTATTTCAGAGCTCATATAGCTCTCTCTCGAAAGGTCAAGGGTGCTCAAGAATGCTAAAAGGTATCGCCAAAAATGCCAACGTAACATCATTATCATGGATGAACGTGCTAAAACATTTTAATATGTGACAACCTGACATTTTTCAGGATCGAATAAAAGCTCTTTAGGGCCTTACGGGTTCGGAGGTCTACGCGCATCCAAATCTCTTCAGCAAACCAGCTATGTGACCGAAAGAGTACCACGCGATTATGCGGCGATATCAAGTCCAGAGGTAATGCTATACCTCCGGGTTGTGAGGCATATTCGCCATATAACTCTAATGGCAAAAAGTTGCCTCGAAACCTGGATGCGCAGCCTTTCCTCGGAACTGATCGCACCGACGATTGAGATCTAAATCATGGGCTTTGTGATGTCGTGACCTAATTAAACGTATCTGCAACACAATTTTATATTCAACAAAGAAATGTTTCAAATATCGGTCCAAAATCTCGAGGTAGACTTTTCTCCTCAAATCGAAAGACAATGGAAAAATCCCAACAATGGAGGGACGTATGTCCGCGAAAAATCATCAATGCCCACCTACTTTTTCAGCCATGAGTATCGGTCAGAGAAGGAGAGATATACCTGAGCTAATAATAGCCCCTGAATTGTGGAAACGCATTATTTGCCATATTTTAGATTATCATTTCTATCTCCTTTGTGCTGGATGGCACGGGTCCAGAATTCCCCTTGAAAATCGGCTGTGGAAACTCGGCAAGAACAGGGCTCAACCCTTCTCCAGGTCGCATTTGGCCTATCCTGCTCAAATGTCGTGCATCCCAACAGTTCTCCTAATGGAGGATCAGAAAATTTGTCACATCGAGATAGGCTGCTGAAATCGGCCAAGGTGGTGGAAAATTGTTCCATGAACAAGGACCTGCTAACACGTGCTTGGATTCTCATTTCCTATGGGATTCCTCGATTTCCAGACGCGCCGGATTCTAACCTCGTCCTACATCACATGACACTTTCAGTGGAAGCGTATAAGTCGCTATATTAAAATGGCTTTGAAGGCAGTTTCCTGCTAGAGAGAAATTTGGTAGCTGCGCTGTTAGTCCAGTGGATGATGTGTCGGGGCCACAAATCGACGGACTATTGACCATTGAGTGGGCACGAGGCAATCCGCTGAAACAAGCATTTAAGGAGGCTAAGTATATGGTAGAGTCGGCGTTAGTAAAGATTCAGGCGACGGACGTGCGTGATTGGTCAGAAAACTGCGCATGACGTGGCATCGGGTCCGGAATACCGGGCGTTTGGAAGACTCGCATCCTGCGCCGAACAACCGCTCGCATCCTGAGCGAATTTGGTGACACGGCCATGTCATCTGCTCTATCTTTAGTTTGCCATGTGCAGGATGGTAATCGCTCTTTCTTTTCCTCAAATTATTTCAGTGCGAATATCTCCATTGTTTGGACAAAATCTTCCCATTCGTAAGTGTCACGTGCGCCTCGATAAATCTTGTTTAGCGATATCACTATACAGGGTGAGTCAGTTGAGCCACCCCAAATGCGTTTGCGGCTAAACTGCTAATCAGAGTACGATGGTGCTGCAAACATCTTTGTGTACATCACTGGAGGTTTTCAGAAACCACAGTTATTTTAATCCTTTTCTACCCCTTTGGGGCAATTCACAGAGGGGTGGTTTTCAGCAAATGCAATAACTTCTGAACGGCTTCACATAGAAAATTACTTCAAAATACAAAATTGTAGGGTTCGCATATCTATAAATATAGAGTCATGGTAGTTTCATCCCTCTCGCACCCCTTGTTGCGTTAGGGATGGATTTCTGCCGAGCCCTGTCGCTCCGACTGGACTGAGAAATGTCGCAAAATGACACTCATTCATTTAAGCGACCCTAACAACTTGGAAAAATGAAGTAATGTTTCACGTCAAGCCGTTCAGGAGTTATTGCAACCCACCCCTTGCAATTTCTAGCACCCCCGCAAAGGGTGAGGGGCCATCTCCTGCCCAAATTTTGCTTCCACCCTTTTGAACAGTGGTCATGAGTGTCATTTTGCGACATTTCTCAGTCGGCGTGACATGGTTGGCTCGGCAGAAATCCACCCTTAGCGTAATACAAGGGGGTGCGAGGGGGATGAAACTATCAGATATGACTGTGCGATATTCGCGCGCGAACCATAGAACTTTGTATTTTGAAGTAATTTTCTAGGTAAAGCCGTTCAGAAGTTATTGCATCTGCTGAAAACAACCCCTGTGTGAATTGCTCCAAAGGAGTGGAAAACGAAACTGTGATTTTTCAAAACCTCATGTGATGGGCACAAAAATATTTGCCGGCACCTTCGTTGTCAGATATCTAAGTAGTTTAGCCGCAAAACGCAGTTAATTTTTGGGGCTGATCAACTGACTCACCCTGGATACCAAAACATTTCGAAATTAAAAAGCAACAAAACTGAATTATTGGTCGATCATACACAAAATTGAAACTCATCAAAACACAAGACGATGGGAAATTCAATTCAATAAAAAAAAACGACCACAAAATTCAAAGTTGATCAGCTGATAAAATTTCACAACAAAATGTTTCATTCAATTATTTAAAACACATGTCCACTCAATTTGACTTGATTTGGAAAAGGCTTTTGACTCTGTCTCCCACTGCAAACTCATTGCTTCGTGCAGTAGGTTCCTTCTCTTCTAATGCTGTTCACATCACTTCCCGAGATCCCCAGGGCAGTGTCCTTGGTCCCTTGCCCTTTCGCATATGGTAACAATGCGAACAGACGAATTGATATTGTTATTTAATGCCATTCGTAATGTTTGCGAACAGACGAAATGATAAGGTCACATAATCTGCAATATCGTTAACATATGAGATTGGGTAAGGGACCAAGGACACTGCCCTGAGCAACTCAGGAAGTAACGTGAGCAGCAGGCGAAGAGGAATCTTCTGCGCAGCAATGAGTTTGGAGTGGGGTACACGGTCTAAAGCCTTTTCAAAATCGAGAGGTGGAGTTTCAGAGAATGAACCTGGGATGTTGACAACAGACTAGCATGGTGTTCGTGACTATACGGTGCGCTGGAAACATGAAAATATCTGCCATCAATACCATTGCAAGGTGATGTATTTGGAAGGCCAGTTGTGTGGTGAATTTCCAGTCATTCATAACATGTGTAGAGGCCATAATGGTCCCAATATTGAAATAACCAGTCCTTGAGAGGTTTTACATCAATCGCAATCTGTCCCGAGAAGCACATACCCAGTTTGTCTTTAAGAAATCTTCTAAGGCGCTTTCTTTTTATTGATATCATTCAATTTCGTGAAATTTTAATTGAGTTTCAGTTCTATTAAATTCACTATGTGACGTCGGAATCGTGACATGTAAAAACGCTTGTATATAAAGAAGGAAGCTTTCAAGATGGTTTTCATGTCCACCACGTTGAGTGTTTCAATACCACACTCTTCACAAGTTGAGGATGCTGACATTTCCAAATCGATTAAAAATTAGCAGACAATACGCGATGGATGTCAGCTGCTCATACAGCAAATTTAACTTTTCAACGCATATTTAGGGAAATTATGACAAGAAGTGGGAGAAAATGGGCAAAGCTACAGAGGAGCAGAAGGAGAAGATGAAGAAGATTGCAGAGGAATGTAACTCGAAGCCCGAAGACAAGAGTAAGTGCAACCAAACAGCCCTCTGTAATGGTATACCTAAGAGTGTTAGCGCACAAGAGGAACTTGCGTGAAAATATAGCCTCATGTCGGATGCAAATAAAATTTCTGTATCCCTTTCCCAATTCTCCATATCCTATAAAAAAAAAACGTTCATAATTTCAAAAGAGAGTATTGCCAGCCACCGCTACGCTGTAATCAGCTACAATTATTCAACCTTGCATCAATAATTGGCCACTTATATAGAACAATAGGAATTCGTTCTTTGATAGCTTTTTTGGAACATTTTGTATTCACTCGAGTTATTTCATGATGATTGACTGACTGTTGTGTGACGTGAAAATGTTCCCGGCAATTTCAAGCCATGTTGGTGTCTTTTCGAGAAAACTCCCATTAGAAGTGTTCTTTAGCAAATCAACTGAATTAAAATTAGTTTACTTCATACTGACTGTCTGATTCGTTTAATTGGCAATCCAAGACAACCTGCCGCGCATCGTTTTTCGTCGTTGACAGATAACAGGAAAAAACTGAAAACTGCGCTGTTTTTGTCCGTCAAGGGGTGATTCACACCGCATTCACTTGGAGGGTTTATGAACGTGATGCGCATAGTTCATAGGGCGAAAAACTATTAAAGTGTCTACAGGTTTAGGGACGATGTGGGATCTGTCGTCGGTCGCCGCGAAGCAGCGACAGTGGCGCATCCACGAGTGAATATTCTACGAATACCTGCGTGACAAGGGTCTTTGATTGAATTTATCTTATGTTCCGTCTTTTCAGACCAGCCGGACGAATTCTGCAAAAAGTGGGCCCTGAAGGCAAAGTGTTGGGAAGAAAAGACGAAAGAATTCCGAGCAGCGTGGAAACAGAACAAACAATGAAAAGAATGTGCCGTTTGATGGTCAATGGTTTTCTAGCACATTGATGGTTTCTAGAACGAGAGATGGTTTTCAAGCACACTTGAGATCAACAGAAATTAAAAAAGATTTTGAATGTTTCACGTTGCTTTGTTTCTCGCCCATATGCCAGTATTCTCAGTCGTATCTGCATATCGCTATAAAGATATTCGTAGCAAACTACCATACACAGAGAAAACAAATGGTTATAGGACGGTATTTCACTAATAACCAGAGGTATTTGCGTAAAACTGTAGGTTTTAAATGACATGAAAATACCCGAATTGTTTTTCGTCATGTGGTGGCCCTGTGGGGTTTTTTTTTAAACCATTTCGTACTCCGTCGGTTTCAGAAGGGCTTGTTCATCCGGGATGGTTTCCCATGAAACCATTTTTGTTTTCTTTATCAAAATGATAAAAAAGTGCGCAACCCAAATGGGTTTATGTGAAACCTGTTGAGCTCAACAAAAACCTTCAGGTTACTCTCTTTCAATGCGAAGAATAACTGCCTGTTTTAAGAAACGAGAAGCGTGAATACGCGCGTGGCCGAGTGGTTTAAGGCGTCGGAAATAAATTCGATCTCGCGATTCCGAAAACGCGGTCCCCGGTTCGAATTTAAGAAATGAGTACGCATTTGGGCCTGTCCCGATTTTGCGCGTATCGAAAAAGTGCGAAATGAAGCTTATCTAACCAAACCTAACCTGTCTAACTTACCTAACCCACTCTAACCAAACCTAACCTGACCTAACCTAACCTTTTTCCATTGTTTCTAGCGTTTTTGCCCGTTTTTGGAGGGTCGGAACTTTAACACGGAGTTAGATGGAAATGGGGCCCAAACGCGTACTCATTTCTTAAATAATACGCTTCCCGGTTCGAATCCCGTGCGGGGCGGAAAAAGTCGGGACTTGAAGTTAATTTAAATACGAATAGTGCTTGCAAAATGTCTCGTAAATGTGCTTGTAAACAATGTGCTTGTAAAAGTGCTTGTAGGTAAATCCCAATGTGGTCTCTTGCCCAGGTGAGAGTGGTCCCAGGATCCGAACAACATAGTTTATAAGATCTTTTTTGGTCATCTGACCGCAGGTTTTTTTTTTTTTCTGTGGAGTTGGCTTCTTGTGATACCATGTTGGTTTTTATAGGTTTTTTATAGCCACATTTGTTTTCTGTGTGTTCTGACTTCCCAGATGCACTTTTCCGACTTTTGGTGGTAATTTGTCAAAAAACGTTTGCAGCGAATGGGAAAAACGGAATGTCGCCTTACACGAAATTGTTGCAAACTTGGCAAACCACCGTATCTTAATTTTGAATTTTTGCTACATCCATCATGCGAAAATTGCCAGCTGACCAAGATTGCCGAACGACAAAATTGCCGACCGGACAAAAAATTTCTTCCGACACCAGCAGTGTCCATTTGAAATCATGAACCAGAACCCAATTTTCGCACTAAATTTTCGAGGAGCACGCAGAATAAAGTGAAAAAGTGTTCTCTAGCCAAAACGGAGAGACTTCTCAGGTTTCTAACGGAGTGTCAACTTCCTTTTCATATTTATCGACCACTTAATCAAGTGGATGCCTTCATTGTAAGTCCTTGAATTTGAAACTACGTTTACCCAACATGCAAATGTGCGCGATAGAACGGAGTTGTATGACGAAAGTTTCCTTTTTTCAAATTTGGAAAAAAAGATTTCCCTCATTTTTTGCAACAAAATGAGGGTGACGCAACCTCCATCATTCTTTTCAGAGCTGCCTCATCATGGATTCTTTTCAAATATTTCAACAGTTCTGATTTCATTTTTTTATTTCGCATCCTTCCGGCAAAAAGTGGACAAAGCTGCCTTCGAATTTTGGAACAAAGTCTGCAGGAACAGCGAATGAGACAGCTAATGGCAAACAATAAGCTTTGCACCCACTCGACCAAAATACACCGCAATATTTATGATTTATGAGTAATCTTGCGTCGCAAAAAAATATTAACACTCTGGTGGAATAAATAATTGATCTTCCGTTGTGGGTAGCAAGTGGAGAACAAATTCGTATGTTGATCGCAATGTTGGGCATCACAAAGGCTTGGTGAAGTCTGTTTTCGTTGCAGCTCTTTCACGGTTGACCGATTGCAAACAAAAATGCAATTGCGCTCCTCGCAAATTTTGTGGGATTGTTAAAAACAATTGAGGGCACCATAGTGTGCCCTCAAGTGTCAAATGTTAGAGTGGGATGCACATAATAACAGGCGTACAAAATCACGGACGTTTTCAGAACGAGCTATACCGCAACCATCATTCATCCTCGATTAATTTTCTCACGGAGGCGAAATCCCACCGTATTTTTTTCGAATTTCAAACCGTTGTCGTCCTTCCGGAATGGTATAAATTGACTGCAACCTGTGCCCAGAAATCAGATCCTCGCATCTTGGGCCATCATCAGCATCTCCAACACTTCCTTTCCAACGCATTTTTTTCGAAGTCCAAATCTCACCAACGATGAAGTGCGCTATCGTATTGTTGATCATTGGAGCCTCCCTGGCAGTGAACGCTGATGTTAAGGTTGGTAATGCTCAGAATGCCTGAGCATGGCAATTTTCAGTCAAGGGATTTAAAATCTCGTCTCCACACACTCATTTTTTCAATCAAGCGGTTTAAAAGGTGAAAGTCCTGTTTACTTTTCGTCAATGGGGCTTGTAATATTTTTTGCATAGGCGCCCGAATGTTTTTCGGTCACGGAGTTTAAAAAAATATGGCTACCTATACCGAAGGAGCACCAGAAGTGCAGATACCTCAAATTAGAATCATTATTGATTTCGTGATACGTACAAAGTGGCCCAAAAGTCGTTGTCCACAGCATGTAAAATGTAAGCACAGCATGTAATGTGAATTTGCCATTTTTATCATATTTTGTTATCTGAAACAGTTTCTAACTACAACCACGGATATCAATATTTTAATCACTAACCGCGGGGTGATCCAGTGCGGATTAGCGCTAATCCGAGGTTGCGAATTAAATTTTCGTCATTTACTTCAATGGAAAAATATTACTCTGCAACCTCGGATTAGCGCTAATCCGCACTGGATCACCCCACGGTAAATGATGCATCTTGTACTCTCTGAATGATGCATCAATGAATGATGCATCTGAATGATGCATCTTGTACTTCCGATTAAAGTGTTTGACATGTCAGTGGTTAGGGCTAGCAAACGCTTGAGATCACAACGCATGATAAAAACAGCAAATTTAATTTTCGCTATGGCCAAGATAATTTGGCTAGACTGTGCATGAATCAAACAATATTGGCGTCGCCAGTATGGTTTCCGCCGCCCGTTCACTTGAGGTTTTTGTAAACTATGGCCAAGATATTTTGGCTAGACTGTGCATGAATCAAACAATTTTGGCGTCGCCAGTATGGCTTCCGCCGCCCGTTCACTTGAAGTTTTTGTAAATATCGGTAATCTCCTTGGCCCATCCGTTGCTGTTAATTGACAAATATAGGTGTTTTCTGCCGTTGTCAACAACCACGAAACAGTTCTTTGAAGAATAGAGGTTTTAATTAAAATTTTGCTCACCGTCGAGTTTTTGAACAACCCACGAAATCCAGTTCTTTGAAGAATAGAGGTTTTAATTAAAAATGTTTTAAGCTCACCGTTCGAGCCCGTATGTTGGTGGTTTAAACACCCCAAATCCCTTGTTTTCTTAACGGGTGGTTTCTTGTTTGACAATGCGACTGCGCCAGAAGTCTGAAACGTCTGGTGTTGAAGGCAGTGTTAAAAACCCAAGCGAGTTTAACTTCCCTTTCACTGATGGGGTGAGAAACAACGTGATAACTTTTTCGGAGGGATTTCGCGTCTTCGGACTCATGACAAAACCGAAGAGGACTGGACACAAGGAAATGGCATTTTCGAAAACCATTAATGATAGCTAAAAACTGCTTCTTCGCAACAAGATTTCCTGTGGGATATTTCCCGAGAAAGGAAGGTCCCAATTTCATGCGGTTGCATTGGCTTAGGCTATATTTTCAGCCGAGCTTTAAAAAGTTGGTGCGTACATTTGATTTTTAATGGTCTGCACAATTATTATCGTTCAGGTACACAAGGGACTGTTCTGACATCGCCCTCGAAGGAAAATGCCGACCAGCACTTTCTTTAAATCTGTTGTCTTTATTCTTTCTTTTTCTTGGTATTTTTATTTGTCTTTAAAAACTCGGTGTCTTAAACTGCCGACTTCATTCATTTCTCTTTTTCAGCAAGAATACGCAAAATGCATGGCGCTGGACAAGTGAGTTCTTTGAATTTGTCCGCATAACGTTTATATTCCTTCCGAACAACGGATAGTTTCCCCTCCGCTTTTTCCGACTTGCGAGTAGCCACATTTGCCATCACACTCGGTTTTGACGTGTCAAATCAGCAGATGGGAACATTCTTCCCAGCGTAATGTAAAATGAAATGCGTTAATCATACATCTCATTCCATTTGAAGATATAAACTGAGAATGCTTCTCACTTTTCCATTCAAACAATCAGCGAAACTTTGATTTCTGTGCCGAATCCTCAGTTCACTATATCGACTTTCTTTGTTACAGGAATTCTGGTAACCCTCCAAGCATACTTGTGAGCATTCTCAGCTTACACACCTTCAATTGGAATGAGCTGCAGAAATGTAATGTGTAATTTTGCCACTATTTCCATTAAAATGGCAAAGAAGTTGAAGTGGAATGTACACTCTAAACTTGAGGTTTCGGTATGGAACACCTTGGGAACATCTCTTTAACATGGGCTTAGATGGAAGTGTTCTTTTTCGGAACATTGTTTGGTACACGTCGTGTGTTCTTGGAACACCGTTTTCGTGTCACAAATCTGGAACACACGCGAAGTGGAACACTACAAGTGATCCAAATTGCTTACGTGTTTTGGAACACTCCATGTGTTCCAAATCGCTCATGTGTTCCAAATCGCTCATGTGTTCCAAATCGCTCATGTGTTCCAAATCGCTCATGTGTTCCAAATCGCTCATGTGTTCCAAATCGCTCATGTGTTCCAAATCGCTCATGTGTTCCAAATCGCTCATGTGTTCCAAATCGCTCATGTGTTCCAAATCGCTCATGTGTTCCAAATCGCTCATGTGTTCCAAATCGCTCATGTGTTCCAAATCGCTCATGTGTTCCAAATCGCTCATGTGTTCCAAATCGCTCATGTGTTCCAAATCGCTCATGTGTTCCAAATCGCTCATGTGTTCCAAATCGCTCATGTGTTCCAAATTTGTGGCAGAAAAATGGTGTTCCAGAAAAAACAGCTACAAGGATTTGGTGCTGTGAAGACATACGAATAAAAACAAAAGATAAAAAATAACAACATTGAAGTTACGCTCTGCATAGTCAACAGGTCAAATAGATTATTCGGAAAGACAACAGCAATGGCAATGTCAGAGAAACAGATTTGGCCCAAAAACGTCTGAAGTCCTTCATCAAAACTGACTACCACATATGCGGTTCCCATTTCAAGAGAATAGAATGCCCGAATTAAAGTTTCTAAATCTCTGTTTTAATGAAATGTGTCAAGCAGCACTTCCTCTTCTCTCGAATCTTCCGACACCATATCAAAAAGGCACAAAAGTTATCAACAAGGCTACGAAAAGTTCAATATATTAGACGGCTGGTCCTTGATTTTATTTCTTGCGGCACACAAGAAGTTCAAGAATACGATCTGCAACGCGAGTGACGAGTAGAAATGGAAAGGCGCGGTCGAAAAAGAACTAGCAGTACTTAGCTTGGCATTGGTGAGCTTCCTGACTTCGAAATCCAATCGCATTGCATCTGTTCCTCTAGAAACCACACAAGTGGCGGGCCACTTCCTCCGAACATCATCCGGCGGAACACCCTGCGGATTATACAAACAATGTTACAAAAAGAACACTCCCATCTGAGCCCATGTTAAAAATAGTGTTTCATGCCGAAACCTCGTGTTTAGAGTGTATTCGACAACATATTGGTTCGTCTGTTTAGTAAGAAATTGCGCTTGGAAGATTATCGGCAGAGCGTGAATGTCAGTACAACTGCTGCTGGCTTCTGCCGTACTCACCTGAAAACAATCAAACAGCAGATCATTGCCTTGATCCTTCATAATAAATGAAGTGAATGACAGAGATGAGATGAGCCGGAATCCGATGAGACACGCCACATCACCTCTATCCACACACGAGATCTTTTCTAGATTGGTCGCAAATTTGGACAGACATCGCAACAGATGGATTTGTCGAAATTATTTATCATAGAGTCACCGGTTAGGGTAGCGAAAGAGAGAGATCACGAAGAGATTCATTCCGTGTAGCCTATTGTTAAAATTGCAAAACAAAAGAAGCTGCTTTCACTTGAACCACTTCAAGCCGGATCATTCAACGCATATTCGCGCATGTTATGACAATGTGTGGTGTTATAACAATGTGTGGGTTATAACAATGTGTGGGTATAACAATGTGTGGGTTATAACAATGTGTGGGTTATAACAGTGTGTGGGTTAAAGCAATGTGGACACGCACATGAACGCGAAAAATTTTGCTATCAGTTTTTGAAAAAGGCATCGTTTTTCGTATAAAATGTTTATCAAATATCAGAAATCTTATTGTCTCTGCCAAATATATTCATAGATATGTTTCAAGACAAAGTATTTTCAATCAGAGGCTGCATTTGATGCATCTCGATTCCGGGATGCCAGTTTACAAACCCTGCCGCGACTTTAGATGGCAGGCCGGGGCCCCCACCGAGCATTGTTTTTTCCGAGAGGCGACAGGGTTAGGTCAGGTTCAGATAGCTTGGTACGAAAAAAATATTTTTTTCTTGCGAAAACAGGGCCCCAATCGAGCATTCTTGCACCAAACACTCTCTGCCATCTCCAATCGCGGCAGGGTTTGGAAAACCGCAAAAGGGTCGTGATTTGCGTTTTGCATTTCGTTTTCCTAAATTAAATTACTACAAACTTGCCATAACGCCAATAATAACGACTATAGTTGCTTCTTATTGACCAACTGCTTGGCGTCCGCTTTTTGCTTGTTGTCAATCTGCAACATGATTCCGATCCCAAAAGTGTATCGTGGCGGCGGAATTAATGTACTCACACATGCAAAAATATCGACTGTTCAGAGTTTAGTAAAAATACATGCTGCAGAAATTAAAGATCCGCTTTTACACGCGAGGACAAAATCCGACACCTATAGAAAGCTTTGTTGCAATTCGGCGCCTAAATTCCTACCGCCAACACAAGAGTGAAAGAAAGAAAGGATCGGAGGCAAATGTTAAATTGGAAAAACACATGAATGATTACATGAATTACGCCGCTCGTTTAGCTGCTGTTTATAAAAAGTTCAATCGGGTATTCACTGCTTCAGCAGTGTGCTTGAAATTCCTTCTTGTCTTGCAAGAAGAAGATGCCTTGCTTTTCACGTGACGAGCAAATGCACTAATTTCGCCTCTTTGGTTCTCAAATACTGCTCTTTGTTCTTTTCTCTCCCTTTTTACTGACAGGCTGGATCAAGAGGTAAGTCCAACTGCACTGATC
>JASGXE010000730.1:0-29250 GCA_030068105.1 Sinentomon sp. SZTP_YWyxl
TGACAAACAAAAAAGTTCACCGTCGGACTTGGACCCCACCTTAACTTTAACTACGGTTAAAAGATAACCTTTGGTTGGCAAGCAAAAGAACAAAACAAAGAGTTAACCATTGGTTAAGTGGAAGATAACCACTAGTTAAAGTTAACCACGCTTGGAAGAACCGGGCATAGGTGGGTGGGATGGGAGAAAAGAAACTGGTTGTTGAAGCTGATTGGCTTTTTTTTGGTCACCCCCGAAGGGGTCGTTTTCACCAAGATGGTGATATTTGGAGGAAGTTTCTCTTGGGCAGAAGCTGAGGTCTGAAGGAGCCCAATTAGAGGTTTGACTGGATATAGTGTCAAGATTCAACGCTGATTTCATTCCCTTGTTTCATTTCTGAGGAAGAGTGAAGTCCACACAAGGACAGTGAGAAGTTTGAGGATCCCACCAAAAGTTATCAACATACATTGTTGGACTTGAATGTCAGAAAAAGGAAGAGGTGACTTTGGTATCACTCAAGCATTGATTGGTTCCCGTGGTTTGGAGGACTCACAAGAGGTCGATGGAAAGAACTCTCTCTCAAAGGTTGAACAGTTGTTAGAGAACGTGGTAGTGTTCCCGTAGAGACTTCCTGGATCGAGAGAAAACATTTGTCGATCATCAGTGAAGTGAATATTGAGTATAATTTAACATTAAGTTTGCTGTCACTTGTCGGATTGCTATTGAGTGCTGGAAACTAATCTTTTTTGTTCCTTTTTATTTGGAAATAAACATTAGGGTTGTGTTTTAGATCAAAGATTGATTGAAGATTTGGTGGGAACTAATCTGCATTACAAGCTATACAAAAAGTAGGAATTTACGGTAGCTGTTTGGCACTCTTGAGATAGGGAAAGACGAGCATCAATCAAGAGGAAAGAGGTGGCTAGAAGATCCTGTAATTAAACTGAAAGGGGTAAGTCCTAGTTACGGCACAACTCTTTCCTCGATGACGATAATTTTGACTCCATTGGTAACCGATTCCATGAGCTTACACCTTTGAATTCCAAACTGTTCAGTCCATAATTTATTCTCACTTTCGGAAGTATACAATTATAGATAGCAGCAGCTCTAGTGCTACCGCTTCTCATAGTGCATTCATTTTCAAAGATCAGGCTTGACTGCCCTGTCTGCAGAATAGAAAATATGAACATTCCCACTCTAAAAATCAAAAGTTCCTCAATGGTCATCGTGTCAAGATTTTTGAATAGGGGTGAAGTATGTGCCAAATATTCTGATTTTGACATTATACGTACAGCTTTCTTCGGTAATCTAAGAATTTTCTGCTTTCCAACAACACCAATAATATTTCCCCATGTTTCAGGACAATAAGTCAGATGCGGATAAACAAAAGCATAATAGTAAATCTTGAGAGAGAAAATCACATGACAAAATTCTTAACTTATACATTAGGCCAACGAAAAGAGAAATTTTCTTCAAGACATGAGCTAAATGACACTTCCAAGAAAAGAATTGATCAAACCAGATCCCTAAATACTTAAACTGCTCCACTCTGTCAATAAACACCTGTTCTATTTCAAGACCATTGCCAAAGTTGTCAGGTAAACCTTTCCTCCGGTCTCCAAAAACAATATAATTAGTTTTTGCAATATTCAGAGGTAATTTATTAGCAATAAGCCAATAATTATGCAAAGTTTTTAACTCCACATTTAAGTTTTCGATCGAACTTGGCAGATCACTCCCTTCTTTGAAAAGAACTGTGTCATCGGCAAAAAGCAACACCCTTGTGTCTGACGTCACACAGTTTGGCAGATCATTAACGTAGAGTATAAAGAACAGAGGACCCAGAATACTACCTTGAGGAACACCACAACTAATGTGTAATAAATCCGAGGTTGAAGTTCCAACGGACACACCCTGTTGTCGATTAGACAAATAACTCTCCAGCAAGTCGAGACTGGCTCCTCTAAACCCATAACATTGTAATTTCTTAATGAGAATATTGTGATTTACAGTAGTTATCAAATGCCTTCTGAAGATCCAAAAACACTGAGACCAAAAAGTGGCCCTTATCAAGCACCTTGGAAACAGCACTTCCAAGGCAAGCCACTGCCATTGATGTTGATTTGCCTTTTTGAAATCCAAACTGGTGTGCTGAAATAAACTGATGCTTAGAAATGAAGCTTGTCATTCGATTGAATATCAAGCGCTCAAGAACTTTGCAAACACCGGGTAATAGAGAAATTGGTCGATAATTAGACATTAGACTACTATCCATGCTACCTTTATCGCAAGATCTTGCTACTTTGGAGAGTGTCTTGCCTAAAAATTGTCTTGTGACTTGCTATTTTCCTTGCTATTGTTTGGAAACATCTTGAGACTTTATTGCGGGGTTTTAACAATATTTTACAGCGAGCTCAGCATTTTTAAACAAAGAGAGGGGTCATTTCTGGATCAATATTATTTTCGCAGCACATTGCAGGTTGGGAAATTGATGCTCGGTCATGCTTTTCATGCAACCAACATCCAAGGGTTTTCTTATTGTATTAAAATGTATTAACTTCTGGAAAGTGGCATTATCATTCATCTGGATTCGTCTGGATTAAAAGAATTTGCTTTGCTAATCATGAATTTTAGGTATAGGTATCAGACGCTGCTATGCAGGTTTTCATGCCATTAAGGCAATCATCAATTGACAATAGCAATTAGTTCATCATGTACCTGGGGAAGGGAAGGGGAGGGACGGGATACGCGACCGTCGGCTGCATTATTCGTAGTGAAAGGAAAGGAGGGGAAAGGATTGTGTTGCGTGATACAACTCATCGGAATGTGGACGGGGCCTAGTCATATAGCAATACACAAACAGGTACACAACAATCACACACACAGTCGCACATGCATGCATCATCAATCAGCAAACAACATATGCCCAGTTACAATCTCAATGAAAATGGCAAAAAATAAAATAAAATACAAGCAAAAGGAGAAAAATAACAAGAAAATAAGAATGATAATCTTGTTGGGCCGTACCCAGATTTCGAGGAAAGGTGGGCAAAAACAGATTGATTGTTTCTCAAGAAAACCAGATGAGCAGAGCCATTGGAAAAGATATGGTGATGAAGCAAAGATTTATTTATCATTGTTCATCAAATTTATCAGTGTTATGTCTATTTAATGACATTATGTCAGAATTTATGTCTATTAGAATACAAGAAAGTGAGAAAGGTTTTGGCAGATTGTTTAGATAACTTTTGAAAAGTTATCACTGTTGTTCTTCAGTTTTGCCTGGCAGCAAAAGTTCTTCTTCATTTATGCTGTTTGTTTCACATTAGGCCCTATTCATTTTGTAGCTTTTTCTAACTTTGTACCTACCCTTAATAGGGGGATCTTCATTCGGCTGCTTTGTTTGCTGCCCTGATCCTCCTCATGCTCCTTTGTTTTAATGTTTTCTAACAATAATCAATAAAGTGAAACAGAAAAAAGTGAAAAAGTGCATTCAGGATTTTCTCTTCTTTAGACACTAGACAGGAAGAGCGAAGTAGGTACTGTGTGATTATAAGTATTGTAGTAAAATCAAAACATTCTAGTAAAATCAAAACATCATATGTAGTAAAAACATCATCATGTAGTGAAATCAAAACATTCATAGGGAGGTACCTAACTAACTAGGTAGATAGGTACCTACCAAGTCTACCGACCCTATGGATATTGGATTGCTGGGCTGAGACCCTCATGCTTGAACGTTTTTTGAAATTGAAACTGGGCGGGTTGATGAACACTATTAATTTTACTTTGACGAAAAACGACGAAGCGGTGACACTGGCAAAAGCAAACGAAAATGAGATAAAATGGCAAAATGTGCTAGGTACATGCTACGACCATTTTGTCATTACGAGAATGTCACACTAGCCTACCAGTCCAGCAGGTTTGGACCCCACATCATACTTTGTGGGAAAGGTGGAGATAGGCCAGCGCAGGCCTGAGTGGGAAAATAGCGGAGCAGGTTAATAATTGTTTCAGGTTGAAGGTGGTCAGGTTTGTTGCTTTTCAAAGACCAGGATATCCTTAAATTTTCTAACATTTACCAGTCATAATTCTGATACCCAAAAATGATTACAGATACCCACAGTATTTTCACATTTTAACTGATCCTGATTGGGAAGGTACTGTGTGCATTCCTTGTGATGCGAGACAAATTTTTGGCGATATTTGATGCTGTATCTGGCATAACAACAAAAATAAAGGTCTTGCAATTTTCTTGCGAATTAGGCTACAAAAAATCTGACGATTTCTTGCGGTTTTTGGGCAAAAACATTTGAGTAAAATGAAAAAAATGGTCCGGGATGGGAACACTGGCTACACTTGAGGTTTTGAGAAGGCTGCTCACTTTCCGGGTTTCCTCAAAATTTGTTTTTTTCGGTCTGTTGTGTGTTGATGCAATGAGTTTTGAGGAGACAGCACCCTGGCACTACTGACAGCGCTAGGCCTATGTGTGGAAACCGACTTGCATGACGGGCATCTGCAATGACTGCAAACCAGTAGCACGACAAATCGTGTTGTGACTCGAATCATGATTCATCCCTCTGGTTGCAAAAGAGAAGCATTTTGCTTACGGATTATTTTGAGAATTGTTACTTTCAAAAAGTGCACCCATGCCCGCTCAGAACTTCTCACCCTGAAAATTTGTCATTCCAAAGGCCGAACCTGCCGCAGAATGTGTCGGCAAATCTTAAGCTTTCAAGATTTGGCAAATATTGCACCCTATTCTCCACCTCGTGAAGCGAATCTTTCCTTTTTGTAGGAAATGTATTTCTTAGAGTTCCCAACAAATTAGATTAGATTAGTCACATTAAATAGGTATGGTTCAATCTGGTTGACATTTTCTTTACCCATTGTTCTTTTAGGTTCCTATACCTATCTACTTTATGAATTTCACCAGTTGGCAAGCTGTAAGAGATTTTCGTACTCCTAATCCATAATGGTTTGCAGATTTAGGAGTCTTACTTCCACATCGAACCCTATCCTTCTTCGTCTCACCTGCTGGTCGAACTCAAATAGCCAATTAGAAAGCAGTTCTTATTGGCATTTCTTTCACAATGGCATGTCAACCTTCACAAGATCTGCTTTCCTGGAAGAGGTAAGGGTAGTCATTTGCGAATATTGATATATTTGTGCCTCGATCTGAACTCTATTGGTGAATAGTCCTTTGGCTAGGTACTTATTTGCAAATGAACACAGATTTGTTGCTGATGAAACCTCGACCAGATTAGGAAATTACTAGAATGTACTGCATAGGTCATGCCCTACTTGTATAGGTAGGTACCCACCATTGATATTTTTGTGTGTTGTGTGTCCTGATGTAACTAGGTACATACACTGCAGAACATTAAATTTAAAGAGAAAGTCGTTTACTGAGAAATACACTGAGAAAAATACACGGCAAAGTTTTGAAGACTGTTGTAGACTTGTCTACAAGGTGATAACAGCCAGCTATATGGGATAGGTATATGGATGGCCACATTTAGGGCAACCAGGGATGGGCAAGGTAGAGTACCTTAGAGGGGGTAACTTGAGGGGTCCGGGAGGGTAGTGAACGGAAAGGGCAGGGGGTCTGGGGGGCGGCAGCCCCCCCCAGTATGGGGGGTGGGGGCGTGTGCCCCCCAGCGGGGGTCTAGGGAGCAGAGCCCCTGGCAGGGGGTTTGGGGGACAGCGTCCCCCAAGAGCTGAAGCTTTTTGACAAATTGGGGGTCTCCAAATGGCACCTCACGACATTTCAATTTTCATGCCCCATTTTCTGGTCCTGGAGGTTCTGCAGTTTCAATAGGTGGAGCAGGGTCAACCACATGACGACTTTTTCTGCATATGAGCATTAGTTTTCGGGTCATTTTACCATTTTCTGCAGATCAAGGAGAAAGTAGGTACAAAGGCAACAGAACAGAATGTTATTATTTTGTTACTAGCCGACTGCGCCGGCAATAGCCGGCGATGTGATAGCGTATACTCGTACGTGTATTCGGGTATATCCTGAGAAACCTACTTTCATGAATCCTTGGAGTGGGGGTGGTGGTTACCTAAACATGCAGGTTATCTCATCATTTCCTCAAGTGCACTCTTTTATTCTGTGGCATTAGGCTACCTAAAGAACACTGCCACAATATCGCTGCTTGCACGACACGTCAGCAAACTGAGTACCTACATGAAGAAAACTGCATTGTCTCTTGCAGAGTTGCATTGTCGTGACGGAATAAATGGACTCATACATGCGTTTTTCCCAAGAAACCGTTGCCTCCGAAACTTTTTTTCTTTCTTTCTCAACAGTCGCAATTTTTACATATAAATGAGTACATTAATACCGTCTCGACTTTATACTCATCCCATTCCTTGCCAGATCCACCGCTGTGTAATGGGGATTTTAAAACGGGTGAGGGGCGAAAAAAGAGCTGGAGAGCAAGCGATTCTGGTGCCTCTGGTCGAGTCGACCGATCGCATTCTTTCATGCCCGCCAATGAGGATTTTTGCCGCATCCCGGAAAGTTTTCACAAGAGGCGAGGGCAAGTACGCCAGCGGCGCTCCAAGGCAGGGCCCCGACGGGAGGTCCGGCAAACGGAGTCCCCCATGGTTTTTGCAAGCAATCTTGCGATTTCAGCATCCATTTTTGCCAGTTTGGGCCACTTTTCGGCTGCCAAGAAGCCCTGTTCGACCGCTGCGTGCCCTTCCAAACAACAGACCTTCCATTCCTTATGGAAAGCAGAAAATAAACAGAAACACCCCGGTGTTCAAAAATTTACCTCAACATCTGCTGAGCTCCTGATGCAAACAAAAACAGCATTGGCAATACGGAAAGGAAGAAGTGTAGGTTTTTGGCAAAAACAGTTAGTTGAGAGAGAGATTGCGCTGTGGAAAGTGAAAAAGTGACAAAGGCTGCGATGAGTAACAGCATAGAAGAAGAGGGGCATACTGAACTTGCAGGAGTCTGACACTGGCAGATTAATTGGTAAGCATTGAAGTTTGTTTTGTTGCTTCGTTTGTCATGTTTTTGACTGACCATTGAGCCAAACTAAATGACAATTTAAGTTCACATCCGATTGCCAACTCACTGCCAACACAGACATCAACTTTGGACCTTCTGTTTTGCCAACTTTTTCCACTTTCGGCCAATGGCATTGACTTGTTTATTTTCCGTCCATAAAAAATTTTCTTTGGCCTGTTTTGCCAACTTTCCAATGTGTCGCAACAAAATTAAGAATTTGGCAAATTGGGGATCGAAGACACCTGCCGAAAATGGAAAAGTTGGAGGCTGTTGCCTGTTTTTAAAATTTTTGCGTTACTTTTGAGACTGATTTGCCAACTTTTTCAGGTTTGGCCAGTTGTTTTATCCATTTCTGTTTCTGCCAACGTTTTCTTCACGCAGCTGTCAGTTTTGGCCTCTCTTCTTTCATTTTGTCAACTTTTTTGCGATTTTGTCAACTTTTGCTGGTCGATGGTTTGGGGAATCTCCCCCTCCCTCGCCCCCTAACGGCACGCACCTGTGGTCCAGCAGCAACACCACTGATTTCATTTCACCAGGTGGGTGCGCATCACGGACTCTCCGAGCTTGGGTGCTGTGCTGCCCGAGAATGCATGCTAACTGAAATATGAAGAATCTGTTTTCGAAAAGAGTACGCGTTGAAGAAAATTAAATGCAGAGAAGTTTGTGTGGTGCGGGTGTTTGGTGAAGACGGGTTGAAATCACGATTTTCTGAAAACGGGGCGTCCGTCAAGCTGGGTTCCCTCCCACCTGAGTGAGCCGATTTCATCACTTTATGGGATCTTTGCATACGAATTGTTTCGAAAATCATCGTTTTTCACATGGAAGCCATGTGCAGCGACTTTGCATTGATTTGTTCAATTAGCAGTGGGCAAAAGCTCCATGAAAAGGCTCCATTGGAAAAGGCTCCACAGTTCCAAAGACCTGTCTACCATCGCATCCACTGCATCTCGGTATCAGCACCACCGCATACACGCATTGGAATCGGCACCACCGCATTTCACATAAAAGCAAATTTCATTTTCTCAAATTATTGATCATGCCGCCATTTAACGGCACCCAAATAAACCTTTACCGAATGAACAGGGTTAGGTGAGGGTTAGGATAGGATAGGTTACTTAGGTAAGGTTACAGTAGGTTTAAGTTGAGGTTAGGTTATTTTTGTCTTCATGAAATTGTTCTTCTTTGTATGACCAGCAAAAGCTGCCGGCAACCAAACCCAACGAACTTCAACCTTACCTTTTCGAACCCAACCTAACCTAACCTAACCCTGTTCATTGTGACAGGTGTATTTCTTGGGTGCCCGTAAATGGGGCAGAAAAAAATAATAATTTGGGAAAAACTAAAAGCATTTTTTTGAGGTGCGGTGGATGCGGCGGTGCCGATTCCGAGATGTGGTGGTACCGATTCCGGGATGCGGTTGATGCAGTGGATGCGGTGGTAGACAGGTCTTTGGAACTGTTATCAGAAAGTTGTCGTTTTTTGCAAAACCAATGCCAGGCAAAATGCGAGCATTGTCAGCTTTGTTTCAATATGGGTGCAAATACTTCGGGTTTCTGCCGCCTCCGGTTTTCATGAGGAGGTTCAAAAATATGGGTCTTAAGAAAGCAAGCATGCATTTCTTTTTGTTAGTTTGGCTTAAAAAAATAAAATTGTTAGTTTGGCTTTTCTTGGTTTGTTTGGCTTGCTCTCTTGTCCTGCATACGCGTCTCGAAAGCGGCCTGAAATGTTCTGACAGCAGATTTTGCTCCAAAATGATGATTTGTTATTTTCGGGGAATGGTGATTTGCGTCAATCCATTCCAACTCCAATCACCCGTGCCGTCGCATTCCCATCAGCGCGAGACACCAAACTGGATTCTGCTCTTTGCGCCGTGCCAACTGCACAGACTTTTTGGAAATTGGAAAAAAAAGAAAAATATCAATCAATGTCTGTTCATTTTTGTGCTGATCGTTCTGTGGTGCACGTGCAAGAGCATACTGCTCTTTGCGGACATCCTATCCTGTTTTGATTTTTCATTCGGCGGGCATTATCAGGCCCTGATCTACAAACTGCTGGGAGCAATAAATTTTGCCTTGAATCCGCAGTTTGCTTTTTAAAATTTACTTTTTTTCTGGACATGAGGGCAACGTATGTTTGGCTCTTGGCAGCCAAGGAAGAAAATCCCTCGCATTAAAAAGCTCGTAAAAATGCTCGCCTGCTTGGAAGTAGAGGCAGCGAGCACAGGAGGGGTTCCCGCTGAAAGCTCGGACTGGTCGCTGCCGAAGCCAGGTGAAGCCAGTGCAGGCCGGCAGAGCGGAGCCAAAATTGCCCGCAGGAAAAGTCGCGAATCTGAACTCTGGATAGCCTGGGCGAAGCCTGGCGGGGTGGCACAAAAACCGGCCAAAGAAGTCAGGAAGAGGCCGTATCCCGATCACGGAAAGCCTTTAGCTGAGGCCCGGCCAGCCCGCTGCTGAAGCGGAGCCCCTCCTCTTTAATCCCAATGCTCTGGAGCACACCGCCCTGGGAAAGCAAGCAAAAGTGGCGGTTATATTTTATAATGGTGCTGATAACCACGCCAAGGGCAGTCCGAAGCCTGCCAGCGCCTTCCGGCGTAAGTGGGACGGGCAGTCACCATTTTAATTTTTAAGGGGGAATATTTTTTCCTCTCTTTAACACGACATCAAAGAAGAACCACAAACAGACCTCGCCTCCACCCCATTTAAAAGAAGGTAGAGGCGAGGTCTGTTTGTGGCGGTCTGAGAAGAAATCCCGAGACAACAATGCCCGCCTGCACGTTTTTCGTGGCTTTGTGTGTGTGTTTCTGTGGCTATGGGTCTCTCTTTGTTTTTAAAAGTATAGTCATGACGGAATTAATATAACCACGCATACTTTTCCCATTTAACAGTTGCCTCCGAAACTGTTTTCCTTTCTTTTTGCTCTACTGCAGCGGCAGAAATTTTTGCGCCAGATTGCAGCATTTTTGTCAGATTGTCGATTTTGTCAGATTTTGACCTTGGTTGAAAAAGAGTAGGCCTATCTTTCTGCAGCAATGAGTTTTGGCTAAAATGTAAAAAATCGGCATTTTTTACATTGTGCGTACATTAATTCCGTCACGACTATAATGGGTGACCATTATAGTCATAACCACGCGCGTGAGGAAAATGAGATTTCACTCGAAGAAGCGAACTGCTGCCGAAAAAAATTCCTTTTTTTTTCAATTTGAAGTCTGACGGCAATTTCCTTTTTTTCATTTTGAAGTCTGGCACTTTTGTCTCCTCCGCGATGACAGAGTTTTTGCAAGTGTTGCAAACATGAACCCAAAACAGCAGTTAACTTATCTCGCATTTTTCTCCGCCAACCTCACCCCTACAATTACACTGCAGAAGTTCCTTGAAAAACCTTTTTGCAGTTTACGCAGGACTGTGACCCGTTCTCTGTCCCAGGAGTGGGTTAACGTAATTTTGCACCCAAAATGTGCTGAAAACGTCAAAATTTCTTCAACTTAGAACCCTTTTCAGGTGCTCTCTCCAAGAAACCTCACTGAGGATCATCCCCACACCCTGGGAAGGGCCTGGCGGCTTGCCACGGCACACTCCCCATTCGCGAGGCGTCGATCTTTTGCCAAGAAGACAAAACTCTCCTGAAACTCGACCTCATGTTTCGTTGATGCCAGTTTTGCTTCCCCAGATCGCGCTTCTTGAAGCGAAAAAAAAACAAAATGAAAATGCCAATATTTGAGTCAAGTAATTCGCTCGCCACTGTACTGCACTTCAGAGTGGGCTGCCAGAGAAAACGAACCGAAGAAGCATCATTTTCGCTCTCCCTATCTCTCTCTGTTGCTTTCCAACAATGACCAAACAAACCCACTGCATCGTCTGCTGCCTCTGCTCGTTGGGATGGTTGTTTGCATTGAGGTGGTCACCATGGTTGGCTGGACTGGATGTTGCGGCAAAGCGTGCGGAAAAAAAGACCAATCACAGCAAGAGCATCTGGTCAGACAATGCGATTGCAGGACTGCGGCAGAAAACGCGTCATCTATCGCCAACTTGCCTTGTAAATTGTCCGTGGTGACGAGCCTGCGGAAAAGGACCATCTGTTTGGACGGGTAAAATGCTTTATAAAATGCTTTATAAAGTGTCGATCCCTTGGTCCTTCATGTTTATGACGGACCAAACCAAGGGACCGCTGTTTATGATGGCTTCTGTGGAAACTAATGGAAATTGGAATAAAAAATTATAAATTATTGAGAGGTCGCTGATGCTATCTAGGCCCATTGGAATTTGCAGCTATTTCAGCAGACAGAGCTTGCAATGGGTATGGGCCACCCCCACCTTTGCCATGAGTAAAGAAAGGCCAGGACCCCCCAATGCCCCCATGGATATTGAATGCCCCTTGCATTGAAAAAAAATGCCTTTTTGTATTCATTAACAGATCGACAGCAGTACCAGGACCAGCTTTGAGATGGGACCATGGAGGGATGGTCTCCCCACACAGATCCCTCGTCTCTGGGGCTGGGGGGGGTTGCTCGCTGTTCCCCCTAGGATGTTGTCTCCCCCTATAGAGCGAGACCTCCTCCCAATGCTTGCACTGCCCCGTTGCCCCCGCTGTTACTTGTCACCAGCACGTAACTGGGTATTTTGATAAGTTAGGCTACCCTCACCACAGATGCCTTATCCCTGGTTCTGGGGGGACACCCCCTCCCTGCTTTCAGATGCAGTGGATTTCAGTGACAGGGCACATGCCAGGACTTCGGCTAGGGGGCCCTCGAAAAAAGGCCAGGGGGTAACCCCCCTACCCAAGGGGGTACCCCCTTAATTTTTTAATATATTATTAAAAATAATTAATTAAACCACCAAAATTAATTAAAAAATGTAACTATTTTTTTCCCCAGGGGCAGGGATGGGTAAGTACTGTACGTTGGTTTTGTACGTCACGTACTTTGCTAGTGGGAACCTTTGTGTACGTCAGAATGCGAGTACACAACATCCATCTTAGTGGAAAACGCACATTTGCAGCTTTTCAAGGTTTTGTACGTCCGACGTACAAAATCATTTTGTACGTCAGTTTTGTACGTGCGTACAAAACTACCCAACAGCTAGATATTTCTTTTTAAATTAGCATTGTTGCGTACAAAACTTGTTTCGCTTCACCCTTTTCCTTTTTTCTCACCGATACGGCAGAGTTTTGTTTGGCGAGGCAGCTTTGGTGATGGATGAATGGGCCTTAATTTAGCCTATGCTTTTCTTGAATGATGGTACAATTACTTGAACATCCCAGGCAATGCTCGTTCTAAATCTAGTGCATCTTGATTGATTGACATCTCCGATATCGATAACTTTCTTTGGGTTTTTCTGACCAAAAAGAGAACCAATTCATGATTAAAAAAAAAGAGAGAAAAATGCCAAGCTGTTATGAGAGATGTTTATTTCAGATAACTGGAGCATTCAGCATGGCTTGACAACAAATTATTCACTTACACAGGGCTCACCAAAGTTCAGGGACAATTCCTCTTAACTTAGATTCAGGTACATATTATGATGAGAGCACCTGGGTTCTTTCCTATTATCAGGAAACTTTCAATAACGTTGGCGGCCAACGAATCGTCACATTTTTTATTTTCTGATTACTTTTGATTTTGTTTTCTGACTTGCATTCCTCTCCTGATTTAACATCTCTTTTCACTGACAAAAGTAAAGACACATTCACAGGAAAACGTACAATAATTGCCTTCGGCCATTCAAGGTTTATACCGTGACTTTTGGCGGACCCTGCATTTCTAACAATAGGGATGGCAATTTCATTCGGATACTTTTAGGTTTAGGTTTTAGGTATCAGACGCTGCTATGCAGGTTTTCATGCCATTAACCCCTCAAGCCCGGAATTACAAATTCCGAAAAAATCATGATTTGCCGCAATTTTCGGAAAACGGAAGTTCTCATCCGCCGGAATAAAAAAAATTTACAAGGATTTTCAGAAACGGGAAAAACCACAAATGCACGCATTTTCTTCCCAATCAAACCATATTGCGGCTCCACGTCACTAAAAGCACCTATATGTTAGTGTTTTCAAGCAATAATAAACACTTTCACACAAAAAACTGGCTCAAATGCCCACAAAATGTTTCAAAACCGCATAAAAATCGAGCAAAACCGCACGAAAATCGAGCAAAAACTGGAAAAACAGCACATTTCCGAGCGCCGCCATTTGCAAACCCTTGCACCGAATCGAGTGAAACAAGCGCCAATCAGATCGCGCGGCTGTCTGCTTCCCGAAAATTCGAATTTCAAATGCCGCATTTGGCGCGTCATACCGATAAAACGCGCCTCAAACGGCGACTGAAGGAGAAAAAGCGGGAATCAGAAAAGAGCGCGTCATTTCAAAACGGCTGGGCTGATTTTGGCGGAACAAATTGCGGCGGGATCGCTGATTCTTCGGGAATATTTAGGAACTTTCAGAAAAGTGCCCCATCCGGCGTTATTTTTCTGATACGCTATTTAAAGCAATGCCTCCTTGATGCGTTCTATGTACGTAATTCGGCGGCAAAGACGACATGGCGGCGCGCGTGCTATGTACGTAATTCGCCGGTTTGGAATAATTATGCGCACGTACTATGTACGTAAACCGGGCTTGAGAGGTTTTAAGGCAATCATCAATTGACAATAGCAATTTAGTCCATCATGTACCTGGGGAAGGGAAGGGAGGGGAGGGATACGCGACCGTCGGCTGCATTATTCGTAGTGAAAGGCAAGGAATAGGTAGGTAAAAGAATATTGGAAATGAGGGGAAAGGAATGCGTTGCGCTGAGACAACTCATGCATGGGAATTTGGATGGGGGCTAGACATATAGCAATCACTAACAGGCACGCAACAATCACACAGACAGTCACACGCGCATGCATCGTCAATCAGCAAACAACATGCCCAGTTACAATCCCAATGAGAAATGCAAAAAATAAAAACACAAGCAAAAGGAGAAAAATAATAAGAAAATAAGAATGACAAATGACAATATTGTTAGCCTAAACGGCCAAACCCAGATTTGGAGGATAAGGAAGGCAAAAATTCTGATACTTCCCCCTCTGCTTTGGAAATAGGCCCATCAGGGGAAGTTCACAGTAGGCATACTATCAAAAAAGTAATTTTAAGGCCCACTCTCCTAGATATTTTTGAAGCTAAAAAACTGACTTGAATTATTGAATCTCTTGACCCTGCAATTTTGGTGGATGATCACAAATCAACTCACAACAAGTTCATTGTGATAAATAATCAACCAGTTTACAATTAGGCCTATTCGATGAGAGCCGAGAGGTCATGGCCGACAACACGTAATATGCATGTACGACCACTCGAATGTGTGTAAGGTGATATAAAAAAGAGAAGAATAATTCGGCAAGAAGATTTGGGACCGAAGGCTTAGGAACTGGGAAGTGGAAGACCGTGGTGACTACTTGTGCCTACCTATGGGAGAAAAACATAGACTTTGCATTTCATTCTAGTGGTAATACTATTCTCATAAGACTAGATAATATCAGAATCCAGCCTACTCCATTTAAAAAGCTTATTGCATTATTGTCCACCATAGCTTGGTGGAAAATCTGTTTCAATATGCATGTTAAAAGTCATGGCTTCGGTTGAACTATAACCTCAAAAGTTGGATCAAACTTTTCCATTTTATGCCCTATTCCCTGGATCAAATAATTAGGCCTACCCCAGTTCTCTGAACATTGATTGTTGTATCTTCGACCAGAAAATGTATGCAGGCCAATCGAACAATTTGGGCAGGGTGTAGGGGCTAGGCCTAAATCCGCAGCAACTTTTGGCGTCCTAAAGCAGCACTACAGTGGGATGCTAAGGGGCAGAGCTCCTGGCAGTGATATCGATCAATACCTAATTTCCTCTAGAGATGAAAAAGACTTTTACAGTTTATGCTTGTATTTTTGCCAAATTTCACCACTTTTTGCAGCTATAACAATACAATTCATTTGTTCTTCAAGTGGGCTAGCAGGAAAGCCTTGAAATTTGTCAAGCATTACCTTTTCTTGACTGAAAAAAGTTTAACCTAACGGAGCGAATACACCTTAGTACCACAGGTTAAATCGATTCATATAAATAAAATAAATAAACAAAAAAAATGCAGATGTAGTCCGACAGTTTTTCATTATTGACCTTGGCCTGCTGGTAAAACAGACTCCAAATTGCAACATTAGACTGTCAGTTTTTCTCATCATGGACATACCTAGGTAGACCTTTTCGTAAAATCAATGGGTACAGTAGATGGAAAAAGGTTATAATCAGTGATGTAAATATGCAGCATGGTGTCACTACTACCCTTGCAGCCGTGGGAATTGGGCCCATGCAGCAGCTTGGGTGAAAAATTGACTCTGCCGAACTGCTTTGCTCACCATGCCCGATCGATTCCCGGATGGTTGAAGAATGCGCTCGCTGACAAACTTTTTTCATCAGGATCTATGAATGATGGGGCCCTGATGTGCTCGTCACAATCTTCCTTCAATGATTTTTTAATTCTAGACTGAAACAACTCTGGTTTGCACTTGAATAATAAAGCACGGTCGGTGGGAACAGTTTTTGCTGTCATCTCGCAAATGGTCACGAATGACATTGTTTGTTTGTTTTGCACCGATGCTTTTTCCCCTTTCTTTGGAACCACACCGTGTGGCCGGCTCAAATCACAGGCAACTATCTATCGATGATTTTCTCTATGTCTGTGTCTCTTGTGTATGTCTTCTTCCTGATAGAGATGTGCACTGCCCCGCGGGGCAATGCACATTATTAGGAAGAAGACAAACGAAGACCCTCAATTCATTCATCACAAGAAGACCCTCAATTCATCCAGCACAAAATCACACTGAAGGGACCTTCCTTCAGTGTGGATTTTGTGCTGATGAATTGAGGGACAACAAAGATGCTGCTCCTTAGGCACCTCGCAAATGAGTTTGCGGTAAGGAACCGCAGTTCCAAGTTGCTCAACTGAAAAAAATTATGCATGATTTTTATAGGCAAGCAACGATTGCGACAGCTCTGGCCTTCCGTGATGCTTTTCTGACGTAATAATTTAGTGAGTGGTGTATTACCGAACTCCGAACACTACCTAGTGTGTGTCAAAAAAAGGTGCCTCAAGTTCAAACGAACAAGATTAAGACACTTTTTCCTTAAACAAGAAGCCTAATTTATTCCATATATACAAAACTAGTGGCTGCGCCACTGTCGCCGCTTCGCGGCGACCGCAAATTGTTCCACCGCAAATAGTTCAGCCTGCGGCGGTTGCTGGAACTGCCGATGCGCTGCCACAAACTTTCGATTAAATGATGCGCTTTTTGCCTTCTGAACATTCATATCGTTGAGCTTCACCTTTTTAGTCCTTGTGTTATTCGGCGTGGCCGTGCGAAGATATCATAAGGGTTAATGCATTTGCGAAAATTTTGAAAACCCTCAAAATCACCCCTTTAGAGGTCAAAACCTGCAGTTTTCAGATTTTTCCTGTTCTCAGCGATAAAAAACGGCCCTGATGCCAAATTTTCAAAGCTGTATGTTGTCTGGAAGTGCCCAATAATTTATGTCAGTCAGTCAGTCAGGTAAAGCAATTTTATATATAAGGATAAACATGGTAAACAAGGTTCTGAGCATGGGATTCAAACATACCTAGCTAGTGAATAGTTTTGTACGCCAAAAGAGTTTTGTACGTGTACAAAACCGCCAGTACAGTACATCGCGTACTGTACATCACTTTTGTACGTTTACCCATCCCTGCCCAGGGGTATCCCCGACCCCCTGGCCTTCGGCCAGGGGTTACCCTTGGGGAAAAAACCAGAGGGGGGGTAGCCCCGGCCGAAGGCCGGGGGTAACCCACCTCCCCCTCTATGCCCAACCCTGAGGGCAACTGTACTTACAGATTTTTCAAAAGTAACATTAAGCATTAAGAACTTCAGCTTGTCAGTTATTTTTCCGTTGAAACAATTTAGGCCCACTTTATCTCACTCATTCAATCATGTCCCAGGTCATCAGTAAAATGTCATGTTTTATTTTTGGTAATTTTTTTTAACCTCTTCCTCTCTGCCCATTTTCTGAAAACGAAACTTGCTTTAACCGGTGGCCTTCCAAAAGGCCAGAAATGTCCATTTCACATTCACGCCAAACTAAAAACCATAATGTAATAGCGACAATTTGATGAAATTCTGCCATCTATTCAACACTTAACTGCAAAACCAACGTACAGTCCTGCCATCTCTCGGAAGTGAGTCAAAACATAGATCTCGAGAAATGGTTCATTTTACAGAAAGCAGATGGCACGATAGCAACCAAGTTTGTTCTCCACGTGGACTGTTCTCTCCACATAACCCAAGAGGCTTGCATCATCAAAAATCGAACACACATGGGTTGTCTCTCTGGGTGAGGCGAAGGAGGTGAAAAAACAGAATTTCGAGAAAAATGCATTTTTTTAAAGTGCTTCTGTGTTCGACAAAGGAGCGGTTTCCTCTGTGTTTTGTCAGCCTGGGAGGTGTATATTTTTCAATTTTGAAGGAAAGGAAAGGAACATAATATGACTTGCCAGCAATGCATAAATGAATGGCAAATCTTTCACAATTTGGCAGGTGGGGGGTATTCAGAATCGGAATCGAGCTCCGATTCCTGGAATCGGGATCGAATTTTTGGGAATCAAAATCGTAAGCATTGGAATCGGAATAGAGTTTTGGAATCGGAATGGAGATAGGTAGCTTCGGAATTCAGATAGATTCGGAAGCATTGGAATCGGAATCGCGAACTGGAATCGGAATCGAAGTCTCCTGGAATCGTATAGAATCGGAAAGTTATATTTTTGTAATTGCACAGCCATAGGGCGTACGATTGCTATTTTCTAGCATTGAATGCCAGTCAGTAGCATTCTCCTATTGCACCGGCTAGTTACACACCCTGTAGGTTTTCGATTCCCTGGAATCGGAATAGAGCTCTGGTTCCTGGAGTCGGAATCGGATTTCTTGGAATCCAGGGTTGGCAAAAAACTTGTTTTTTTTTTTTTTTTTTTTGAAAAAAAAAAAAACAAAAAAAAAACGTTTTTTTTTTTTAAGAGCAAGACAGCTTCATTTTCAAATGTTTTTTGCTCTGTGCTGTCACTTGAAACAAGGTAATAAGCATGGCATGTTCGCATGTAACTGCGAGAAAAGGAGGCATTTCGTGGAAATCGATGAAAATCGTGGAAATTTCATAGGTGGTCCCTAAAATGTGGATACCTGGATACCCACATGGATACCCCCTTGGATATCATTCTAACCCAACCTTACCTAATGCAACCAACCTATTCTATCCCAATCTATCCAAACCTAACCTTACCTAGCACTATTCAGGGGGTATCCATGTGGGTATCCAGGAGTCAAGGTGTCCACATTTTAGGGAATACCAATTTAGGAAATTTAGGGAATACCAATTTTCCCAATACCAATACCCAAATTTGTATTTAGGGAATACAAATTTAGGGAATACCAATTTAGGGAATACCAATTTCAAATTCATATTTCTTGGAAAATTTCCCATTCACAATTGCTGTAATGTCCTTTTAATTGCCCTGAAATGATAATGAAATCACAAAAGATGGTCGAAATGACTGATTTCGTTTTGGCGGTGCCAATTCCATGTCACATTCGTCAGTAGGTATGCTCTGGTTGCAAGTATGTAGGATAGTGATACAAACTAGAGTGCTGGATATCCTCAGTAGGTAGTGGATTAAGGGCATCGAAGGGGGAGCAGCATACCAGTCCATAGGCAAGCTGCTTCCTCCCTTGTGGTCTGGGGCAGCACCAAAGCGAGATTCCAGGCGACAGAACCCCTTGCCAGTGACAGGACTCCATTCCCCAGAAGGCAAGAGTCGAAGAAATTTGAAAATTTAGGCATTTTGGAAAAAAATTGTGGTTTGGTGGTTTTCCAAAATTTAACAAAAATTACACTTCACTGGGAATGTGGGAGTTCCGCAGGGTGGTTCCACCCTCCCTCTTGCCTGTATCTACCCCTGAAAATGTTAATAAATGGCCCATTTGGAACTTGAAACTTCCCTGATTTGACACAGGCGTACCATAGTCATCATATCCCACATTGAAGTTTTCTTGCTTAGGCCTAAATGCATTAGTACCTACCTCACCAATGCACCTTTCAAAACAAAGTTTGGGCACGGCACATGGACTGCAATATCACCAATCCTATATCCAATATCAATGCCATATTTGATTTTGATAGACTTTTCATTCCTGCGGCAAGAAATGTGATGAAAATATCAGCCAAGATTTTTTTGTCTGATAAACCGAAAAAAAACGTTTCGAACAAAAAATACCAAGGTACATGTTCAAAACAAAACCCACCAACACTGTAATAATTAGCAGAGGTTAAAAAGGAAGAATTTTTTCAGCTTTTGCTTTTGCTTTAGTTTTTTTTTTTTTTTTTTTTTTTGAAAAAGGTCAAAATGCCAACTTTTGCCAACATGGGGAAGAAATGCAGGCCTTTGTCAGAAAAACATTAGAATGTTTTAAATTAAACATTAAAAAACAACAAAAATGATTATCAAAAATAAATACCTAGGTACCTAACACCGGATGAGAAAAATTGTTTTGGACTGTTTTTTTGCCCAAATGTGAAGAAAAAAAGAATTCGAAAATTGTGAAAACATTGTTTTGTCGAAAAAGGGCTTATTTTTGTCAATTTTGATGTTTTAAACGAACAGTAGAAAAAAACGTTTTAAACGTTTAAAACAAAACGTTTTAAACAAAATGTTTTAAACGGACCATCGTGTTTTAAACACTGTTTTAAACGATTTGTTTTAAACGTTTGTTTGATACGGCCAACCCTGTTGGAATCGGAAGGGTCGGAATCGCGATAGCCCCGGAATCGAGAATTGGAATCGGAATCGAAATATCCCGGAATCGGAATAGTTTTTTTTTTGGAATCGAAATGGAATCGCACATGACACCCCTATTGACAGGCAATGTGTGTGGCACAGGCCTGAATCCGAAAGCTGGAAGGATCTTCCACTGGACCCACACACCTGGAAATTTTGGTAATATTCCCTTAGAAGTTTTTGTAAGCCAAACTCTGCCAAACACCGATAGAAAAATCACGAGACTGGAAATATTTTCTGAAATTTTCATTGAAAATTCCCAGGAATTTTTTGGTACCTATATTCTCTCGTGATGTGGGTTTCGTGGACAAGAGTGATCGCTGGTGACTACCTACTGTTCCCGAGAAAGTATAGACGATGGGACACATATTGTCTTTTCATCTACTTGAGCAGACCATCCTGACTACTTCCTTCTTTTCTTTACATATGTGACGGGCATGACTTGTCACAGAAGGATTTCCGCCTCACGCTTATCGGAGAGATGGTGTTGTTCAGTGTCCAATACCATGATGCTCAGCCAATTCCACATGCCCCAGTCCCTGTAGCCGACGTCCTTCGGCTGACACCACAAATCCACTGCCCAGTTCTGACCTTGATAACAGTGGCGGTTCAATTGTGACAGTTATTTAGAAAACAAGGTGGCCTTTTAAAAGGCCGGGCATAAAACTAGCAAAATTATTGAAAGTTGTTGCAGGATTCTAGAAATTGTTTGGCACTGTCATCTTGTGGAAAGGTCCACGTGTAAGACTTCACCTTCAGACCAAAAAACTCATTGCTTCAATGGAAATTCGTGCCTGATCCGCTGGCCTTTTAAAAGGCAACCCCGATTTTAACGTGTTAAAAAGTGTCTTGAGTAACCATCCTATTTCCCCCACTTCTAGAAAGGTTTCGAGTTCTAGTTTTTTTTAAAGGACATGTCAGAGTAACTTTTAGGCTAAAGACAACTTTTTGTGCACATTTAAAAAAAAATTGGTTGGTTAGTAAGCAGCAAATTTGCCTGGCCTTTTTAAAGGCCAGCGGTAACGTAAGGGTTATTAATCATAATCCATTCTATTTGCAAAGGTTTAAAACCAATTGGACTCCGTTACATCATTGTTGTGGCAAATGCTCTACCTTTACCTAGTTGTTTTGGTTCTGTTTGCCTGCACCTTGGTATAAAGTTAACTTTTTTGAAAGTTAACTTAAATTGAAAATTCCCGGGAATTTTGGGAATATTCCCTCGGGAACTTTCCCAGAGGGGCGGGAATATTCCCGGGAATTTTGGGAATATTCCCTCACTCCGAACACTAGTCCTACATTTAGCAAAAAGCAGAAAAACAAAGTTTTTATCCTTCAAGAACATGAAGGGTACATGATATAATCGTGAATCTTCCCAGGAATTGTGCACAAGGTGTGATCCTTGCCTGGCTCCTAATGCCCACATTCGTCCAATGAGTGGCTCCTATTGCCCGCACCTTATCTGCAGCAGGGGTAATAAGAGCCATGTAAAGTGTGCAGGGCTGCAGATAATAATGGGAAATCTGGCTGCAAAGTAATGTTTCCTGACACTTTAACACCAACTTCTTGTCATGGGATGGAATCTAGGCTGCACAACTGCCCTGTGATTGAAGGTAGTGTAATCGAAGTCCCCAATTCAAAATTGCAATTCCGGTTGTTGCTAATTTTAGGAATGCAATAAAATCTGTTGTGTAAATGCTAGGGGAAAGATAATAAGCAAGGATGTAAACCACTATATGGGTAAAGAATGTTGTCAAATACAAGTTGATATGGGTGCACAGTGCTGAGTTATTATCGAAGGCTCTTATTACCAAGGGCACCCCCCATGCTCTTGTTACCCACTCTTACCCTACAAGTTAAACAACTTCCCTTTTCTTTGCAAAATGAAAGTGGTAAATGTTGCAACATTTTCCTTTTGAAGTGCAATTGGCCTCACATGGTACCCACCTAATGAGATCTGTGTGGCATCTCACTGTATTACTAGGTAACTATCAACCAACTTGCGAGATTCTTTAGAAGTGTGATTGGCCGACAGACTATTCACCTATTGCAAAATTGTGCCATTTTTCTTGTGAAATGTGGTTGGCCTAACTAGCCTAGGTATTTAATGAAAGCTGTGCGACAAATGAGATGTGCAACATCTCACAGCCTAACTTCAACCATTTTCTTTTTCTTTGGATTTCAGTTCTTAAACTCATCAAGTTTGCCAGCTACAGTACTGCAGTCTATTCCCCGAAGGTGCACAGCACAGGCAAATCTGGATTCAACTGGAAGCCCAGATAAAGTGCAGGATAATCGTTCATTGAAAGGATCCAGAAATCGTCGCCACTCTGAAGGAGATGATACTGGCACTCCTATCTGTCAGTGGAATGCAGAGAACTTAGCTTATCTGAAGAAATGCATATTGCTTTATGGTCCGCAAAATAAAGCGACAAATGGCTATGCATGCAAATATTATGGCAAAGAAGAAAATAACCCACCAGATGCAACTGCATTCATTGAGTTGTTCAGAAAAGATGGAAAATTGAGCCATAAGCATGAGTATCCTGGAGATCCACCACTGAAGCCTTTCAAATTCACCCTGGATGACATAATTATAGTCAACGGAGAGTCAAATCCTTACTCAAGTTTTTCTCAATTGGACCTGCAAAATGTTATGCACCTTGCAGCAAATCCGAAGCCAGCTTGCAGCTCCACCGACCAACATTTTAGTGCCACTCACATTCTCACCCATGCTACGCTAACGAAGTTTGAGAATGAAATGATATTGCTTTCAAATTCTGGCAGTGTTGGAAATACATCGCAGTCGGACAAAAGCAAATTGGAAAGGCCTAGTGAAGGGCAGCTTATGCATGTGTTCAAAGTCTTGTCAAATGATGTAAGTTTTCAAAACATGGTTTATGGGTTGTTTTTTCTCGTATAGAATTCGCATTGGCACACCTCACCTGCATCCTTATTCATATTGTAAGATTTTGAAAACCTCGGTATTATTCCTGTGGACATGATAGTACCCGGACGTTTATAGGCATTGCAGTGGGCTAATTTGTTAATTATATGTGCATGTTGGCTGTCATTTTTTACTGCTAACATGCTTTCAGGTTTCTCAACAGTTAGTTTGCTCAACCATTTGGATGAGCTGGTCATATACCAACGTAAAAGTTTATTCAATGATCATGTATTGTTTGTGAACACTGCATGGTCCGAGCACAAGAACACGGCTGACTTTGAACTTGACCAATGGATTTTGAACATTAATACAACATGTGTAACCATTTTTGGATTTTTCTGGCTGCAAAGTTGAGACTGTCTTCTCAGCTGCTTTAGCAATGCAAGGAATATTCTTAAATGGAAGGATCCAATGTGTCGACTTGTCTTAAACATCAGTTTAGCTTTCTCTATTTGCATTCTGTGGTGGAAAAGGTGTAGGTAGGTATACAGGTACGAACAAACTCCATTTGTCACGAATGTCTTCAAATCCATTCATGTTTTGGATGATGTATCCAAGAGCTGGGCCTAATTAATCTCCCTGAAAGGTAAAGGTGCAAAATAAATGTTCATGTGCCTTTCATTATTTTGTGGAAATTTGCACGTTTAACCCTTCAAGCCCAGAATTACGAACTCCGATTATGACATGGCTTGCCGCAATTTTCGGAAGACGGAAATTCTCTCCTAACGGAATTAATAATTTTTCATAAATGGGAAAAACCATAAATGCACGCATTTTCCGCCCAACCAAGCCATATTTCGACTCCATGTTACTAAAATCGCCTGCCTATATTTTAATGTTTTCAATCAATAATTATACACTTTCGCACAAAAACTGGCTCAAGTGCCCACAAAATCCTTCAAACCGCATCAAAACTGGAGCAAAAACTGGAAAAACAGCACATTTCCAATCGCCGCCATTTGCAAACCCCTGCACCGAATCGCGTGAAACAAGCGCCAATCAGATCGCGCGGCTGTCTGCTTCCAGAAAATTTGAATTTCAAATGCCGCAAATGGAGCGTCATATTGATAAAATGCTCCTCAAACGGCGACAAAAGGAGAAAAAGCGGGAAATTTGAAAATTGCATCATTTCAAAACGGTTGGGCCGATTTTGGCGTAATAAATTGAGGCGGGATCGCTGATTCTTCCTGAATATTTGGAAATTTTCAAGGAAGTGCCGCCATCTGTCGTAGTTTTTCTGATATCCCATTTAAAACAACACCTCCACGATGCGTACAATGAACGTAATACGCCGGCAAAGAACACGTCATTATTATTATTAGTTAATTTGCCTAGGTACAACCCGGCGCAAATTGTCAATTCGACAGACATATAAAATGCAGTATAGTTAACATTTGCAGAGAAATACAATGCATTAAGAAGAACACTTTACCATTATGAAATCAATGTCCTAACTCCTGCAAAATTTTCTTCCTGAAAGAGTGGATATTAAGGTCTTCCCCACTTCCGAATACCTCATTATCCAAGGAGTTCCAGTCATTCACTGTTCTGATAATGAATGAAAACTTTCCAACATCCTTGCAGGGGCGCCTACACAGTAATTTAAAATCGTGATCATGGCGACCTCTGTAGGTCGGAAGTGATAAACTTTCCTTTACATCGGACCAACCACCAACATTATTAAGAGCTCGAAAAAGTCCCATTAATCTGGCAACCCTCCTACGTTTGGCAAGAGAGCTCCAACCAAGTTCTGATATCAAGGATGATACACTACTTCTGAATGTATAGCACCCAGATACAAAACGGGCTGCCCTTCGCTGGATCCTCTCTAGTTTTTCCACATGCAACAATCGGTAGGGGTCCCAAACTGCAGATGCATACTCCAAGATCGAGCGAACCAGGGCGAAATAGACCTTTTCCCTCACCCTTATGCTTGCCTTGCGAAAGGTACGCCTGAGAAAAAACAATGCAGTGTTTGCCTTAATGACAACCCCATCAATGTGCTTCCCCCAACAGAGATTCTTCGTAAAAGTGACTCCAAGTCATGGCGGCGTGCGTGCTATGTACGCAATACGGTACTGTTCCAACAATTTTGCGTGCGTGCTACGTACGTAAACCGGGCTTGTGAGGTTACGAAGGTCACTTGGACTTATCAGACTGTAACTCGCAACCTATCAAATTGCTACTCTTTGACCTATCATACCCACCTACCTACCAAAGCATCTCTTACAATTTATTTACAAGCATGTCTATTTTATGATGTTCCATTATATCCAGATTTACTTGCACTTTTTTCAGCTGCCTAACCTGTTCAGTGCTGTGATGGATTTTTCAATATATTCTCAGAACTTTGTCTTTGAAAATAATATCCGTGGTACCAGGACTGTGTAAGTTGAAGATTTAGCTTTGAGTGGGGGGGTGGAGATTGATTACTGGTATGGTTGCAACAAACCTGGAATACTCGGAATTTTTCTGCCTGGGAATCTCAGGGATTTTTGGAAAAAACCCGGGAACATTTCCAAAAACATCTGGAATGCAGGTTTTCATGGCATTTTTTATTTGTTCAGTTTACATTTTTTTTAAATTTCCAATAAGAAACATTCTGTGTTGGGGCCGTGCTCCTGATGATCCATTTCTGATTTTGGCCTTTTTTCCCATTCTTGGCCTGATTCAAAATTGAGAATCATTCTTGTCTTCATGAAGCAGTTGGCGCACAGGCTTTGGAATTGGTATTTGGTTACAATGGAGGAAATTACTTTTTGTCCATTTTTGACCAATTCCTTGGCGACGTCGGTGGAATCACCTAGAGTACCTTCATGCCACAGAGGCTTTCTAGGTGATTCCACTTTCTAAGTGATTCCACCGACATCGCCAAGGAATTGGTCAAAAATGGAAAAAAGCAGGTAATTTCCTCGATTCTTGTCTTCATCAGCCCATTCTTGCCTTGTCATATTTGACTATTTCTTTGGCTGAATGTCTGTGATCTCTCCTGGAAAAAGCTGGGAATCCACCTGGAAAACCTCGAAACTCATGAAATTTTGAATTTTCAAAACAACGGAAACCATGACTGGGTTTGGTATGTTAATGGTTGTTGCTGCTTTTGTTCAGTGGCCACTTACTCTATGCTTTTCTCTGCATTCGGCATGCCTATCTCGTTTTTGCTATTTTTGAATGAAATTTTACCCAGTGCCCAAACTTTGGTAAAGTTATTTTTTTGGGTTTATACCTTTAGGAGCAGGGATGTGTAAATGTATAAAACTCAACATAGGTATGTACCTATTTGAAGTTGACTTACGTCAGAAACTTTATCCATGGACGCAGCACAGCTGCCAGAGGAATTAACTTGAAGTCGTTGGTCATCACTCGCTCATCGATTTCGGGCCGATTGTGTGCCCATCTTCAGAGCTTCCAGATGAAGAGACAAAACCACGGAACACGTGTTGTCGAACGATAAAACATGGGATACTGATCTGGAAAGAAATGAGTCGTCTGCTTAAGGTTCAATTTGTCCGGCGGATGCCGTTGTCTTGCTTGTCGTCTCGCAAGGTCCTTTGAGATGGTACATACCTAGTCTGTGTTTTGTAGGGAGAATTTATTAAGGGTGATGGAGGTTGAAATGGAAGGGATGGTATTGAGAGAGTCTGGTTTTGGGTTGTTGAGTGCTGCGGTTGTGGTTGAAAAGGCTGGTGATACTTGAAAAAAATTATTCCAGGTGGAGTTGAGTTTGTTGCCTTTGGTTAAGTTGATAGCTCCACGGCCTTTTTTCACTATTTCGATGGCTTCTCTGGTATATCTGGTAGCTGGATTCCATGGTGTGGCTATCAGTTTGTTGTGATCCCAATTGATTGAAGTTCCTGGAGCTGCTATGGAAGTCTTTGCCTCAGCCCCCTGGGTCCTGAAATGGTGGACTTGGCAACTTTAAGTCAAACTGACATCACAGTTGGAGAACATCCATTCAGTGCAGATCAATGCTGGCTCAAAATATACATTTTGCTAACATGTAGGATGATTCTAAGAAATTTAGGCACAACAAAAAATAAATTCTATTAGGGACCTACCAACTTGATATTCAGGAGGCCTTCATGGCATTATCACCAAAAATATTATCCCAAAGATGAGCCGTGCATTCTTTCAATCAGGTGCCTTTGAAAGCCATTGAACTAGCAAGTCCCAGAGCAGTGATGTTTTCTGAGATAAAAACTAAAATATGTCTGTTTCTTCTTTCTTTTGCAAATTTTTAATGGTGGCAGTTGTATTGAATGCGTCGATCTACAAAATGAACCATGGTGTTATCTTTGGAGCAAAGAATTTTTGTTGGGACACGTGTTCCGGAATGGAGACAAATTCACAGATGGCGTGAAAGAGCTGTTTGCCGGGAAGTTTCCGGAGACCGACATTCCGCATCGGAATGCCGGCCGCAAACTAATCAGCAAGTTCAGAGTGACGGGCAGTTCAGAGTGACGGGTCCTGGATGCCGTGCCGTCAGGAAAAGCAGTCGACATACGATGAGACAGTTTTGGATGTGCAAGACAGAATGTTACGCTGTCCATCGAAGTCAGCGAGGCGTGTGACTGAATCTGTGAATTTATTTACATTCCGTTCACGTGTCCCACCAAAAAATTCTTTGTTCCAAAGACAACTCAATGGTCAATTCCACAGGTCGACACATTCAACACAATTGTTGCCATAAAACCTATGCAGAGAAAGAAGGAACAGAAATATTTTAGTTTTTCTTGCAGAAAATGTCACTGAACAGGGACTTTTCGTACACACTGTATATTTCACAAAAATGCTGAAAACCTAGCAGTCCCGTCACAGTGTTTATGTATGTGTTTGTTTTGTCTTTTATTAGTGGCATCTCCAACTATGTGAAACAGATAGTCTTGCTGCGAACAATTAGCCATCTGAGGTTTGCAAAAGTTCAGGTGAAGATTTTGAAGATCACGAGACACCCAGAAGATGGAACTGTAAGAGTCCGATGGAGGATTGAAGGAGTGTCTGGATTAAGGGTAAGTGGCAAGCGTCTTTACTGCATTTACCTATGTTTTGAAGTAGTATAAATGAATGAAAGGAAAAAAATGACAGAAGTGGTATTTCCCTTGAGAGATTTGAACTACAGTGTGGCATTTTGTGAGGGGAATTATGTATAATATGCTACGGATGGACATTCTTGCAGACTATTTCTCCTGGAAAAAAATCTATCTGTTGAATGTGATTATTTCATGATTCCATTTGATCATTCCATGGTGGCTGTACATTGGAGTGAATCATAACATGGAGCAGGGTTGGGTTCCCACCTGTTCTGGAACACTTTTTTGTCCTGAAATAAAGTTGTAGAAATGACACACTGTTTTCAAATTGTTGGAGGCCTCCCCATCTCCACGTATTATTCGTCACTGCAGTACAACTCCACAGGTGCAGAAAATGAGGTGTGAAATGGCATACATTGCCATTTGGAGATCCCAAATGTACCTATCAGAAAACTTCAGCTTTTGCCACTGTTCCACCTGCCAGTTACCGTCACCGCTCGGCGCGCTGTCATGACCTGGGAAAAGATCAGATTCAGAGTGGGGAACCCTGATGGAGAGACCTTTCTATCATAACTTGCTAAGGGGCAGTGGTTTTGCACCTTATGGGAAGTGGAAACCTGAGTTTGCCACATATTGGCAAAGTGCAATTTTTCAGACAAAGTTGTTGTTTCAATGGTAACACATGGTTGCCACCAAGCTGGAAAACCTGGAATACTCAGGGAATTTTTTGGCACCCTGGAAAACCTGAAAAACTCAGGGATTTTTGGAAAAAAAAAACTGGAAAACTGAAAATTTTCAAAAAAACCAGCCTTGAAAGAAGGAAAAGCAGGTTTTCATTCAGTTTACATTTTTTTAAATTTCCATGATGACAAAGATTCAAAGAGAATGGATCCTCGTATCACCATGTTTTGATTTGGCAATTGCAAATTCCTTGGCTGCAAAAACGAGGAAATGTAGTGACCACAAATAATGAACCCTGGAAAAAACAGAATCCTCCTGGAAAACTCAGGGAATTCCGATTTTTCAAAACAGTAGTAGCAACCATGTAATATGAGTATTTTATTGCCTCTTGGTTGTTGACTCCAGTACCTCCTTGTTTTGTTAGGTAGGTAGGTACATCATTTTTAGCACATCGTAGTAATGGCTATCTTCCAAGAGCCTCTTTTTATCACATCTACTGGTATGTATGGCGCATTTCAATAATATCAGTTGACAACCCCATATATTTGTGCATTGTAGTTTTGATGATAAGAATTCTGAAGTGGCTTTATGCTATCAACATTCACTTTGAAGATCAGGAGATGTGTCTTGTTTAAACTTTAAAGCCTGGCAGGAGACCAGGGTTGGTTAACTTCCAATGAGAATGTACCGGTGAATTTATTCCTGTTTGAAC
>JASGXE010000731.1:0-29217 GCA_030068105.1 Sinentomon sp. SZTP_YWyxl
GGGTGGTTGTTTAGTGAAGAAAAGACGAAGGTTGTGAATTTCTCAGGAAACTGGAAGGGAGATAGAGGCTTGGTGGTTGGGGATTGGGAGATTAAGAGGGTGGGATGCTATAAATACCTGGGCGTGGAGCTTTCAGACACAGAGGATTATCTTGCAACATTCAAGCAAGGGCTTAGGGCAAAGGCAAGGAGGTTGGGGAATGACGAAAAGTTGGGTAAGTGGGCATTGTGTCGTCCAGAAATGATGAGATGGATGTGGAAAGGTGCGGTGGTGCCAGCTCTGACATATGGTCAGGAGGTATTATGTTTGGGAGCGGGGGTTGAAGGCCTTTTGAACAGTGTCCAGAAGGATGTTGGTTTGAGGGCCATGGGGGAAATAGGCTGGTAGCTCAAGCTGGTTGGATGGAGAGTGGGCATGTGCAAGTTTTGAGGTGAGAGAAGCTAGAGCTAAGATTGGATACTTGGCAAGGCTGCAATACATGAATCGGGACCGGTTTGCGAAGAAGGTTTTATGTATGTGCAGGCAATGAGTAGTGGAACATCATGGCAAAAACGGATTCGTCAATTGAAAGGTGGAAGGGTACATTAGGGTGGGGCAGGTACATGGATCGGAATCCGAGAAAGATTGTGTACGCAGAGAGAGGAGAGAGATTGAACAGGAGCAGTGGCATCGGTGGAGAAGGGAATGTCACAAAAAGCTCACTGACTGGGTATTCTGCAAAGGATCAAATGCGTTGGGATGGAATATATGATGGTTCTTTTGGCAGCGACTTGTTGTTTCGGGCCAGGGGGGTGCTCTAGAAACTGCGAGACGGTTGCGTTGGGTGGATGGGAAGGAGGAATGCAGGCTCTGTGGGGCAGAGTCAGAGGACTTGTGCCACATATTCCTGAGGTGCAAGTCAATGATTGAAGAGAGACGTTTTTCTGGGTGGATGGATGTGGACAGGGGTGTTCACAAAGAGCAGGAATGGGCACTTGTTCGTGAACGATTGGGAATAGGGAGGGAGAAGGAATCAGACCAGTGGGTAGAACATGCGAAGCAATATCTTGTGAAGTGGAAGGGAAAGGTTTCTGCTGCCTAGGAGTGAGGGTGGTTGGAGATTTTGTTTTTCTTTATCTATTTTTTTCGGATCCGATCTGGTGCATTGCCACGGGGTTGATATACATGAGGTTTGGGAAAGGGTCGGGGACCCATGCCCAGACCTAAGCCGGGAACCTGCCCGGAGACGGCGGCCCATGCTGGCGGCCCCCCACTGCGTGGTCAGTGCAAAACCTTTTTCACGCAGCTGGGAAGAACGTCGGTGACGTTGGCTTCATATTCATATTCATATTCCCGAGAATCAGGGGTATCCAAATATGTATTTCCGATTTTGCCATCCCGTTCATTTCGCTCCAAAACAAAATTCAGAAGCTTCTCAAAGGATGTGCCAACCAGAAAATCGCAAGAACGCATTGTCATCAACATCATCATCATCGCTTAATCATCATCATCGTCATCATCCCCATCCATGTCCTCAGTGGTCAAAAAATGGCAGACACGTTTTTGGGACTAAAACTCATCCTGGAAAGTCGAAATTTCGCACACCAGTTGGTGTTTCGACCCTCCAGTGAAGCGTTGGGATGGATTTTTGAAATGACCCGGCATATGGACATCAATGACCTTTGTGTCCTCGGGGGTCAAAAAATGGCTGACACGTTTTTACGCACTTCATCTCATCCTGCAAAGTCGAAATTTCGCACACCAGTTGGTGTTTCGACCCTCCAGTGAAGCGTTGGGATGGATTTTTGAAATGACCCGGCATATGGACATCAATGACCTTTGTGTCCTTAGGGGTCAAAAAACGGCAGACACGTTTTTAGGCACTAAATATCATCCTGGAAAGTCGAAATTTCGCACACCAGTTGGTATTTCGACCCTCCAGTGAAGCGTTGGGATGGATTTTTGAAATGACCCGGCATATGGACCTCAATGACCTTTGTGTCCTTAGGGGTCAAAAAACGGCAGACACGTTTTTTGGCACTAAATCTCATCCTGGAAAGTCGAAATTTCGCACACCAGTTGGTATTTCGACCCTCCAGTGAAGCGTTGGGATGGATTTTTGAAATGACCCGGCATATGGACCTCAATGACCTTTGTGTCCTTGAGGGTCATAAAATGGCAGACACGTTTTTAGGCACGAAATATCATCCTGGAAAGTCGAAATTTCGCACACCAGTTGGTTATTCGACCCTCTAGTGAAGCGTTGGGATGGATTTTTGAAATGACCCGGCATGTGGACCTCAATGACCTTTGTGTCCTTGGGGGTCATAAAATGGCAGACACGTTTTTAGGCACGAAATATCATCCAGGAAAGTCGAAATTTCGCACACCAGTTGGTTATTCGACCCTCTAGTGAAGCGTTGGGACGGATTTTTGAAATGACCCGGCATATGGACCTCAATGACCTTTGTGTCCTTAGGGGTCAAAAAGCGGCAGACACGTTTTTAGGCACTAAATATCATCCTGGAAAGTCGAAATTTCGCACACCAGTTGGTATTTCGACCCTCCAGTGAAGCGTTGGGATGGATTTTTGAAATGACCCGGCATATGGACCTCAATGACCTTTGTGTCCTCGGGGGTCAAAAAATGGCAGACACGTTTTTAGGCACTAAATATCATCCTGCAAAGTCGTAATTTCGCACACCAGTTGGTATTTCGACCCTCCAGTGAAGCGTTGGGATGGATTTTTGAAATGACCCGGCATATGGACCTCAATGACCTTTGTGTCCTTAGGGGTCAAAAAACGGCAGACACGTTTTTGGGCACTAAATATCATCATGGAAAGTCGAAATTTCGCACACCAGTTGGCATTTCGACCCTCCAGTGAAGCGTTGGGATGGATTTTTGAAATGACCCGGCATATGGACCTCAATGACCTTTGTGTCCTAAGGGGTCAAAAAACGGCAGACACGTTTTTTGGCACTACATCTCATCCTGGAAAGTCGAAATTTCGCACACCAGTTGGTATTTCGACCCTCCAGTGGAGCGTTGGGATGGATTTTTGAATTAACCCGGCATATGGACATCAATGACCTTTGTGTCCTTAGGGGCCAAAAAACGGCAGACACGTTTTTAGGCACTAAATATCATCCTGGAAAGTCGAAATTTTGCACACCAGTTGGTTATTCGACCCTCTAGTGAAGCGTTGGGATGGATTTTTGAAATGACCCGGCATGTGGACCTCAATGACCTTTGTGTCCTTGAGGGTCATAAAATGGCAGACACGTTTTTAGGCACGAAATATCATCCTGGAAAGTCGAAATTTCGCACACCAGTTGGTTATTCGACCCTCTAGTGAAGCGTTGGGACGGATTTTTGAAATGGCCCGGCATATGGACATCAATGACCTTTGTGTCCTTTGGGGTCAAAAAGCGGCAGACACGTTTTTAGGCACTAAATATCATCCTGGAAAGTCGAAATTTCGCTCACCAGTTGGTATTTCGACCCTCCAGTGAAGCGTTTGGATGGATTTTTGAAATGACCCGGCATATGGACCTCAATGACCTTTGTGTCCTCGGGGATCAAAAAATGGCAGACACGTTTTTAGGCACTAAATATCATCCTGCAAAGTCGTAATTTCGCACACCAGTTGGTATTTCGACCCTCCAGTGAAGTGTTGGGATGGATTTTTGAAATGACCCGGCATATGGACCTCAATGACCTTTGTGTCCTTAGGGGTCAAAAAACGGCAGATACGTTTTTAGGCACTAAATATCATCATGGAAAGTCGAAATTTCGCACACCAGTTGGCATTTCGACCCTCCAGTGAAGCGTTGGGATGGATTTTTGAAATGACCCGGCATATGGACCTCAATGACCTTTGTGTCCTAAGGGGTCAAAAAACGGCAGACACGTTTTTTGGCACTACATCTCATCCTGGAAAGTCGAAATTTCGCACACCAGTTGGTATTTCGACCCTCCAGTGAAGCGTTGGGATGGATTTTTGAATTAACCCGGCATATGGACATCAATGACCTTTGTGTCCTTAGGGGCCAAAAAACGGCAGACACGTTTTTAGGCACTAAATATCATCCTGGAAAGTCAAAATTTTGCACACCAGTTGGTTATTCGACCCTCTAGTGAAGCGTTGGGATGGATTTTTGAAATGACCCGGCATGTGGACCTCAATGACCTTTGTGTCCTTGAGGGTCATAAAATGGCAGACACGTTTTTAGGCACGAAATATCATCCTGGAAAGTCGAAATTTCGCACACCAGTTGGTTATTCGACCCTCTAGTGAAGCGTTGGGACGGATTTTTGAAATGACCCGGCATATGGACATCAATGACCTTTGTGTCCTTAGGGGTCAAAAAGCGGCAGACACGTTTTTAGGCACTAAATATCATCCTGGAAAGTCGAAATTTCGCACACCAGTTGGTATTTCGACCCTCCAGTGAAGCGTTGGGATGGATTTTTGAAATGACCCGGCATATGGACCTCAATGACCTTTGTGTCCTCGGGGGTCAAAAAATGGCAGACACGTTTTTAGGCACTAAATATCATCCTGCAAAGTCGTAATTTCGCACACCAGTTGGTATTTCGACCCTCCAGTGAAGCGTTGGGATGGATTTTTGAAATGACCCGGCATATGGACCTCAATGACCTTTGTGTCCTTAGGGGTCAAAAAACGGCAGACACGTTTTTAGGCACTAAATATCATCATGGAAAGTCGAAATTTCGCACACCAGTTGGCATTTCGACCCTCCAGTGAAGCGTTGGGATGGATTTTTGAAATGACCCGGCATATGGACCTCAATGACCTTTGTGTCCTAAGGGGTCAAAAAACGGCAGACACGTTTTTAGGCACTAAATATCATCATGGAAAGTCGAAATTTCGCACACCAGTTGGCATTTCGACCCTCCAGTGAAGCGTTGGGATGGATTTTTGAAATGACCCGGCATATGGACCTCAATGACCTTTGTGTCCTTAGGGGTCAAAAAACGGCAGACACGTTTTTAGGCACTAAATATCATCCTGGAAAGTCGAAATTTCGCACACCAGTTGGTATTTCGACCCTCCAGTGAAGCGTTGGGATGGATTTTTGAAATGACCCGGCATACACAAACGGCAGACACAAAAAATATTTTTGGTCCACTTTCGCGCATCGCAATTTCGCCCGCAACTTCCAAAAAAGTGACAACGGCTTCCACCAAAACTCGAAATGCCAACTCTATGCGGATTTAGAGCACCAAACCAGCAGTTTCCTCTCTTTTCCTGGTCCTTGTCAATGAATATGATGCCAGTCATATATGCTTTTCTGTGCTTTGAACCCAAAGGGCAGAATTTTGGGGATTTACTTTTCATTTCTATTGCAAGAATGCAATGCTGGCAGTTTATTGCTGGACATGCGCAACGCAATCCTCTGGACGAGAAAAGGGTTCGATACTTTGGCACTGCCAAATAAAAGAATTGATCCCTTGCTATACCGTTATTTCACACAGGCGTAAGCCCATAAATCAGTCAACGCCACGCATATCGCTCAGCTGTGCGATATTTTGACTGCGTGCATTATTTTTGTCTTTCATTTCTTCGTTCCCGGGAATGCATGAAAGGCATGAAAAGCCAGCAGGAATTCGGGAGGCTTGAAAATTTCCGTGTCTATTATCCAATTTTTAATGGTGGGAAGTCCCTAATTTTGGATTGATTTCAGTCCGACCTTCAAAGGGAAAGGGACGTCTGGCAAATTCTCTGACAACTTGAGCAATTATTGTTGTGTCAAATTTTTGTTCTGGGAGGACAAAATTGCATGATCGCAGAGAAATGTTTACATAAAACAACGTAATCAGAACCTTGCAATTGTGTTCCCCTTTGGCACAAGCATACGGCTTGGGGTGCGTGCCATTTCTCTGTCGAAAATCGTGTCCCACTCTGATATCTGCCGACGGCTTTTTGGACTTTTCATTGCTTTCAATTTCCTGCCTTTTTTCTCACTGTATTTTTATTGCGGGCTGAGCGAAAATACGGGGTCGAGGTCAGGCTAGGTCGGGTCAAGGTTAGGTTAGTGTCCTGTGGCGTGCCATTTACCCAAACTTTAGTTAAAGCTTATCCTAGATTTTATCTAAACCAATCTAACCAAAAACCGAACATGGCCTGACCAAACGTGACTTAACCCCGTATTTTTGCTCAGTCGCAAAAATACGATAAAAATAAAGTGGAAAAATAAAACAAGGAGAATGCAAACCGTTTTCCGAGGGGACACAATTACACGGTTCAGAATACGGTTACTTTCCGACTGTTTTCCTGCGATTGTGCAATTTTGTCCACCTGTATAAACGAAGAACTCGCGAGCAAAATCGCGAAGCGCGAATTAATGGTCTATTATACATACACATACAGTAGATCGCCAGTTTAATTGTCTGAGACCGTATAATCTTTGGCTTTCGCTTTCGCATGATCCATATTTGATCAAAATCCGTCCATTATTTCTCACAATATCTGCAAAAGCGTTGAACGTGTCGTGTGGTCTTGCTCTGATTGGTTGTAGTGAATTCCGTCAATTTCAACATTAAATTTTGTGAACTTTCCCAATCTGACCTTCCCAAACCAGAAAGAGCTACGAAGCGGTGGCAAACACGTACGCCAAATGGAAAAAAGCGATGGCAAGGCAAAAATCCCAAAATTGATGACGTTGCAATTTCAGACGACGGCTGTTGCGAGCTCCTGTCCGCGGAAGTGGATTGGAAAAAAAATGTGCCACTGAGAAAAAGCTGTTGTGAGCTGCTGCCGTGACGTCAAGGGCAACAGAGGAACGAGGAGGCGGCCAGCAGAACAGTTGACGGAGCTGAAACGCATGTGACAGATTTGGGATATTCCCATTCCCCTGATTTTCTTTGATTAATAAACATTGTTTGTTCAACCATTGTTGTTTTTTTTTCTGAAACACTTTTCTGTCTTCAATTCGTCTTAAATCGAAAAAAGAAGCGCTCAAATAAAAGAAAAGCGAGTTTTTCCCACTTGTTGGATTTCATTGTATTTCGCATGTGTGGATTTGTTTTCCTTCAAGCCAGACTCTATTGCTTGATGCCGCAGGAATGCAGGAATTAACAGCAGTTTCGTCTGATGGGTTGTTGGAGGATTGTTGTTGCGACTATGCTGAGTAAACTCGGGCTCTCACCCAGTGCTCAAAGTGCGTGGGAGCTCTGGGAGCGTGCGCTCCTGCCCGCCCTGAGGGTGTGGGAGCGCAGCTCCCACATGCCCTGAACCCTTTGCGTTCCCACAATTAGAAAACTATGCAAAAGCGCTCCCATAGGGCTCCCACTTGGAGGTCTGTGGGAGCGCTTTTCGGGCAAATAAACTAAACCAAGTCCCTTTGTGCCAGTGTGCCCACGAAATTGCATTCAGTTGGACTTGCTGTCCACCCCACAAACTCCACCACATCGTAGCGCATCAGCATCTCGTCTCATGTATGACGGTGGGTCAAGCAAGAGTCACTGAGCACAAGAGCAGTCTCCCACAGGTTACATTTTACAATTAGCATCAACCGCCGCATTCGCTGCTTCTGCCGCATCTTCAACCGCAGCATCTTGAGCTGTCAACTCACTTTTCTCATGCGTAATCACCAAACGATTTCCATGGAAATTCGTCTGAAATTAGCTGCACCAACGTTTCGTTTTTGGAAAATTCCACAAACAGAAATCAAGGTTTTTCCTCTTGTGGTTGCAGACTGATTGAAAATTTTCTTTTCTTCCAGCATTTGAAGCATTTCTTTGAATTGCGAAGTGATGTAAAGAGCATTTTTGTTTTTACTGACATTATTTGCTTGGGAAAAACCAGAAAATAAATGAATGGAAAACAATGCAAAACATGAGTCACTCTTTGGTTCTTCTGCAGTCTGCACAACCCTTCAGCAATGTTTTGTGTTCCCACCAGATTGTCTTTTTTCTTCTCGTTTTCGCAAGGCCAGGAAGGTCACTGGGAAAAGCCCTCATTGTTATTGGGAACCTGTTTGTTTTGTCGGCTCTGGGCCCTGTCGCGTGATTTCGATATGGTTGCATTTTTCGCAGGATTCACACTCAGCGACAAAAGATATCTTTTCCAGCGCATGCGCGATTGCGCAATATACTTTCTCTGTGGAGGAAAGGGTCTAACTTCGTGTGAAGCTTGGATAACTTTCACGTGAAGTGGGCCTCACATTTCTGGAAATCGCCCAATCGAAATGTGGGCCGGCTTTTTTGCGCTCGAGCAAGCTTGTGTCCTAGTTTCAGCCTTATTTTTCAGTTTCAAAAACTAAAGTTTCAGAAACTTCAAGAAATTTCTCCACTCTTGTATTGCTTTGATATTTTGTGCCACGCTGATTTCTGTCAAATCGTTTCGTCGCCTTCAATTTAATTTATTTCATTAAATTTTGATTGTCATTTTTGTTATTTTTCAAATGTTCAAATTTTAATCGCAAGCTGAAATTTGTGATACAAACACAAAATAATCTCGGAAAAGAGAGAGGATCTTTAATTTCTGCAGCATAGAGTTTTTGCAAAACCTGAACAGTCTCACAATTTTTTACATGTAGGTTGAGAACATTGATTCAGCCGCCACTATACAATATGCAACCTGAGCACGAGCTCTGCTGCTGTTGTGCTTGTCTTCATTTGGACTCTTTTTTTGCATTTCCATGTTTAGTTCAGTTTCGTGAAAAGCAAAAAAAGAAAAGAGACCAACCAAATTTATTGGACACTAATATCCCCATAATTCCTCCTGTCAATGCCCAGGAATTAAAATGCCTCAAATCTCCTTGCTGCCTGCTCCAACAGTTCCGCTTTTCTTCAGAATGGGGAACTCCATGTTGAACGAATGATTCAGAGCAGAGAAGACCTTCTAGTCAGCTTGATGATGGTAGGTGGCTGCAGATGCACAATTTAGGAAATAAAAACAACCCTCCAAACAGAAATGTCCTTCTTGGAGATGAACTCCTGCTGTGATGACTGCATGGGCCATTTCTCTTCTGTGTTTTTCTGACGTCCTTTTGGACAAAAGAAAAGGCCCAACAGTTTTCTCCAAATGGACTTGCAACTGTGCAAGCTGATGGACGGTAGGTGTTGGGTCCAGTGCATGGGAATCTGGCTTGCGTCACTTATCATGAATAACGTTGTTTTTGTCCTCTTTTGTCACAAAAATGTTTCAGTGGCAAAAAAATGTGTGTGGAGTCAGCTGAGAGTCAGGCTGGAAAGGCATCAAGAACGAGCATCCCATGCGTTGCACAAAACGAAATGTACCCATTCATCGGTAGTTTTGATATTTCCTGTCGCTCTGAGCCCGGTGTCATTTCCTTTCGTCAGTCTTTGTTTCAATTTACATCTGCAAATTTAAACCGTTTCGGATTTCAAATTGGTGTGAAATGGGCCTGGGACGCTCAAAAAAGCGCTTCAAGAAACAAAGCCTTCTTCAAAAAGCGGCAAGATTGAGAAACCTTCGGGTTGAAGACCATCAAGGTGAGTGACACAATGTTTTTCACGGTGGAAAACTAGGGTCTCGGCCCATGCCCCACCATCGAAAGTTGTAAAAGTGTCCAAATTTCGGCTTTTGTGATTTTGTGTGCACTGTAATTTTTCCGGGTCCATCGACCCCAAAAACTGTCAATGTGAGAAAAACGCACACTAATGCCCAGTTTTTCCAACACGGATCAAAATTGATCAGAGTTTAAACTGAGTTTAAACCTAGATCATTTCATTTTTTGGTTCTTTTGGCTGTTGATCGCCGATCATCTCTGCCCGCTGATCTCGGATCAAAATTTGATCCAAGATCAGGTGTTTTGTCCATCGAGTTCGAGTCAACTTTTGATCGGCGATCAAAATGCCCTGATCTCGGATCATCTTTGATCGGCCAAAATTGGGCGATCAATTTTCTGATCTCGGATCATCTTTTTTGTCTCATGTTTTCTTTTCGCAGTCAGGATTTTTGCGGTGCTTTATCTTCGTACAGTTGCCTGCTTGTTTTGATTTGAAGTGAAGTTTCTGTCAAGTTCAAAGCAAAAAAGTGCATGGACCCATCCGAGAACGAGTTTCTGCTCAATACAGCCTTTCATTTCCAAAATTCCAGTGAGATGAAAATGCTCAAAATTTGTGGTCATTTTTGCGATGCCTTCTGCAGGTGTAATTTTCTTCGCATAGGGAAGATGCAATTCTCAGCTGCGCTCTTTGACCAAAAGAAGAGTCTACAGTATAATTTTTTTTTAAGTTGCCCGAACGATGGAGCCGCGTTTTTTTTTTAATTTGTCTTCCTGTCGATTGCATAAATACGCTCGTGACTTTAAAGGCGACTAACGAGTAGGTACAGGGTGCCGAATTTTGAGTATTGTTTCGATCCCCCTCCAGAGATGATTGAGAACACCTGATTCGGAACTCGGAATGGAATCGGAACGGAACTTCTCAAAATTCGGAAAATTCGGAATTCCGAAAAAGGTGAAATTTTTCGAATATTTCGGAATTCCGAAAAATCGGAAAAACACTTTAGATTCGCATGAAAACACCCGGAAATGGATGAGAAGAAACGTCGCATTTCATAAGTCAGAACATTCTATCACAAAAAAAAAAGAAAAAATGCAGGAAACATTCATTCGCAAGTGCCTGAACTTTCTATATGAAATGTGAAATGGTGACGAGTGGCTGTTCAGAACCACAAAATCCCATGCACCCATTCGAGAGAAGTGAAATAAATGTTGAAGAGTTTCCAGGATCAAATATGGCGGCCGAATTGAAAAGAGCGGATCAAAATGATCTCTGATCGGAGATCATCTCCACCTCAAAAGGACACAAAAAGATAGTCTCAGATCATGATCAGGTTCAAATAATGATCTACGATCAGTTGATCTCAGTTTAAACCTCGATTTGATCCGTGTTGGAAAAACTGGGCACAAGAAGTCACATACACCTCTTCCCGCATTTCCTCCGTGCCTTATTTTTTCTTTGCTGGATTTGAACTCCAGAACGCTCAGTAATTTCCAGCGGCATTCTGCAACTTTCTGATTCAGGTTGCTTTCTGATGGCAGAACCAAATTCGTGTGCCAAATCCGTGTTTTCCTCTGCAAGAGATTTTGCTGCGGAGCGCAATGTTTTGGGGCGCTCTGTGGTTTGTTTGTTGACGTTTTGAAGGGTGGCCTCTTTCGGCATGCGCTAATTGCTCTCTACCTGAACAACAACAGGGTTATCACTTGCAGAAATTACGGGAAGACACATGGATTTTGCACACGAATAATTGCAGGCCGCCTCAGATCGAAAACATCCGAATGTCATGACCCCGCAAAAGAAAAGTCATCAAAAGGAAAAACAGCTGAGATGCAGTAAACACCCCACTGATTTATGGTTGTGGTCTGCACGAATATAGGCCTCTGGCTACATGGGATCATCTGAGCTTCCACGAAGAAGGCAAGGATCAGAGGTAAACAAACATAAAAAGCGACCAGCTGTCTGATTCGTTCCGAGACAGGGTGGCCACTACTTGAAGACGGAAACGTCAAAAATAAATAGAAGACGGAAAGGAAGAGGAAACGACAATGCGAGTGAAGGGCGGGACGGGTGTGCTGGCCACGGAAAGTCAAATTTCTCTTGAACCTACCCGCATGCTCAAACGAAGAGCACGTGTTCTATGGAAATAAGAATGAGATGCACTGGTCATGCCAGGTCCCTTTTTTGGAACACTCGAAGACTTTCGGCAGCCAGTCCAGCTGTTAACTATTGGACAAAGACAATGATGCATGGATTTAAGATTGTGCTAGTACAATCTTAAATCCAAGCATCACTGGACAAAGAAATGCATCTCATGCGTTTTGCATGCGACATACGAGTCATGCGTTTTGGTGCGCTTAGTGCATTTTGGATTAGCCCCCATGCGAACGTCTGCAGTCAGTGTTCGAGGTGGTTTGATGGGCTGTGTAGAATAGGTCAAGGGTCGCCTTTCAAAGGTGAATACCGAAAACGAAAATTCCAATGGTTACTTCCATATCCCTGACCACACCACACCCACACCAATGCAATACCCGTCACACCCTTGCAGGGATGTGCAAAGTGGATTTTTGTGCGCTTTCTTTGTTTTTACTCGTCTTGCTTTTATTTTTTTCTTCGTGTTTCAAATTTTTAATTATGCTTCATTTTGTCATGAATAAATCACTAGGGCCAAGCAAAAACGATAACTTATTTTTAGATGAGGTAACAATGTAAATTCAACTGGACCAATATGGAAACGTATTTTCGTGAAATTGCTTTTCGCCTTTTTCCTGTCACGTGCCTTTCATGCTTCAGGTGCCGGTCCACTCTGTTGTTCAGGACCGCGATTCTTGTTCGGGTTGTTTATGGGGGACAATTGCACGCTCGCAAGAAAACATTTTCGGAAAATAGCTGTGCTCTGAGCCATAATTGTGTCACTCTTTGGCACCATCAGACCAACGTTCCTCGAAAACTCACATTTGTCACATCATACACAATTATTGAGTATGTAAAATCACGTTGATCAGACCATGCATGGTGTGCCTAATTCCTGTGTTGTACAATTGTGCATTTTACATTTTATTTGTTCTTGCTTTGTTTTATGTTTTTTTTTTGTTCCCGCTTTATTTTTTGTTCCTGCAGATTGGGTTAGGTGAGGTCCAGGTTGTTTTAAGTTCGGTTTCAATTTCACTGCACAGAGAACTCTAACCTAACATCTAACCGACCATAACCCAACCTGCTAGCCTGACCCAATCTAGCCTGACCGAACCGACTACCCGACAGAAAAGGCACACCCCGTGCCACAGACTGACGCAAAAGGGGGACATAATTGCACGGCTAAAAGAGCACAGCTGTTTTCAGAAAATCTTTCCCTGCCATCATGCAATTGTGTCCCCCCTTTTATCGACTTAAACCCTTTTCTTCTCCTGGCAACTGAAATTTTCCTACACATTTCCTGCCCATAGGCTAAACGCAAAAAACAACATTCACAAATATACAGGTCTGATTTTTCCTTGTTACCTCACCAAATTTATCCACTTTGCAAGAAAATCCACTTTGCCCATCCCTGCAGGGGTGTGGTTGGTGTTGCGTAGAGGGTGTTGCGGTTGTGGCGTTGGTGTGGCAGTAGTCAGGGATATGGAAGTTCCATTTCAATTTTGAGGACTCTGCTGAAATCGCCCATTTTTCGGAAAAAAACGTTGCATTGTCCAGGGACTTTTGGGCTGCCCTGTTTGTACCCCAACTGGAGAAGTTAAATTTAACCGATCATGCATTTCAACGAGTTTGCATGTGGCCCGAAACGAGCATTACCTACGAGCGAAATCGAATACGGCCATCTGACCTTGGTATTGGAATGTTAAATCACTGCATGGATTTCGGCTGATTCCTATTTGTCACAAAAAAAATAAAAAATTGTGTTTCCCACCACTAGATCTCCTCAGCCATGACATAAATCCCGGGACAGCAGCAGACGGTGAAGAAGATGCCTTTTTGCAAGGCAATGATTTTCACACCATCTCGCATGGTCACCCACGTGCCTGTTCTGATGATCCCGCTGGCGTTGCAAACTCCCATTCAAGGGCACAGTCCCCAACGGTGATCAAAAGTGAGATATCATACATCTGTGATACTGATTCTCTCACCGATTTGGCTGCTCCCAAAGAAAAAACTGGCTTGTCAAAAAAGGACAGCGTTGACTCTGGAGCGGATGATTGTGATGAAGATCTCCAATTCCAGGAAGACAAAAAAGACTCATGTGTTCCAACTGCAAACAACGAAGCATTCCCGTCTCTTGACGACATGCTCTCCGCATCTTGTTTGTTGCAAAAACCTGCTACAATCCTTCATGATGTCACAGTGCTGGCCCCACTGTATCCATCAGATACACATGTTCGTGACAATGAAGATTTGTTCTTCAATTCAACTCTCGGTGACTCCAAATCCATGTTGGCAGGCGATATTTCGGTCCCCGCGGACTCCGTATCACACGCCCATGATGACAATTCGCCATCATATCACGCTGACCTGTGTGGAAGCACTCCCAGCTGTGACAATTCTGAAATGAGAAGCCTGGTTCACGGTCCATCGATTGAAAACGATGATGAAGCAATTGCGTCCAAGCAAGAAGACGCCACTCTCGCCGGATCCAGAACAGTCCACAGTCCCGACGACGTGGATTGTTGTTCATCCGACGACGATCATGTAAAACCACTGGCTACTCACTTCACTGATCCTGAAAACCCAACTCACAAAGACGACGCTGGACTGTCAAACCTTGCGTGTCATTATTTGTCGAATAACGTCGATGCTGAAGCGATTGCGTCGGAGGAAGAAGACCTGTTTTCCGACACTGCTCTCGCCGAATCCAGAACGGTTCTCATTCCCGAAGACGTGGATTGTTCATCCGACGACGATCTTGTTAAACCGCTGGCTACTCACTCCACTGATCCTGAAAACCCAACTCACAAAGACGACGCTGGACTGTCAAACCTTGCCTGTCATTATTTGGCGAATAACGTCGATGCTGAAGCGATTGCGTTGGAGGAAGAAGACCTGTTTTCTGACACTGCTCTCGCCGAATCCAGAACGGTTCTCATTCCCGACGACGTGGATTGTTCATCCGACGACGATCTTGTTAAACCACTGGCTACTCACTCCACTGATCCTGAAAACCCAACTCACAAAGACGACGCTGGACTGTCAAACCTTGCCTGTCATTGTTTGGCGAATAACGTCGATGCTGAAGCGATTGCGTCGGAGGAAGAAGACCTGTTTTCCGACACTGCTCTCGCCGAATCCAGAACGGTTCTCATTCCCGACGACGTGGATTGTTCATCCGACGACGATCTTGTTAAACCACTGGCTACTCACTCCACTGATCCTGAAAACCCAACTCACAAAGACGACGCTGGACTGTCAAACCTTGCGTGTCATTATTTGTCGAATAACGTCGATGCTGAAGCGATTGCGTCGGAGGAAGAAGACCTGTTTTCCGACACTGCTCTCGCCGAATCCAGAACGGTTCTCATTCCCGACGACGTGGATTGTTCATCCGACGACGATCTTTTTAAACCACTGACTACTCACACCACTGATCCTGAAAACCCAACTCACAAAGACGACGCTGGACTGTCAAACCTTGCCTGTCATTATTTGGCGAATAACGTCGATGCTGAAGCGATTGCGTTGGAGGAAGAAGACCTGTTTTCCGACGCTGCTCTCGCCGAATCCAGAACGGTTCTCATTCCCGACGACGTGGATTGTTCATCCGACGACGATCTTGTTAAACCACTGGCTACTCACTCCACTGATCCTGAAAACCCAACTCACAAAGACGACGCTGGACTGTCAAACCTTGCGTGTCATTATTTGTCGAATAACGTCGATGCTGAAGCGATTGCGTCGGAGGAAGAAGACCTGTTTCCGACACTGCTCTGCCGAATCCAGAACGGTTCTCATTCCGACGACGTGGATTGTTCATCCGACGACGATCTTTTAAACCACTGACTACTCACACCACTGATCCTGAAAACCCAACTCACAAAGACGACGCTGGACTGTCAAACTTGCCTGTCATTATTTGGCGAATAACGTCGATGCTGAAGCGATTGCGTTGGAGGAAGAAGACCTGTTTTCGACGCTGCTCTCGCGAATCCAGAACGGTTCTCATTCCCGACGACGTGGATTGTTCATCCGACGACGATCTTGTTAAACCACTGGCTACTCACTCCACTGATCCTGAAAACCCAACTCACAAAGACGACGCTGGACTGTCAAACCTTGCGTGTCATTATTTGTCGAATAACGTCGATGCTGAAGCGATTGCGTCGGAGGAAGAAGACCTGTTTTCCGACACTGCTCTCGCCGAATCCAGAACGGTCCTCAGTCTCGACGACGTGGATTGTTCATCCGACGACGATCACGTCAAACCACTGGCCACTCGCTCCACTCATACCGGAAAACCAACTCACAATGACGACGCAGGATTGAAAAGCCGCCTTGCAGTGCAACCTTTGTGGAATGATCAAGATGATGAAGAGATTGGCTCTGAAGTGGATGATTTGTTCTCCGACGATGATAATGGCAGTGCGAGTTCCATTACGGACACTGACGATGAAGGTGTCCAGCCGCCAGAGATTTTCACCTTCCATCTTGATCAGGAATCTTGGAGCAAAATTCGGCCACAAAAAGGAAAACGTTCACGCAATTTCCAGAACTGGACAGATGTATTTTATGAAAAATTCCACGAAATAAACCGCGACTGTACACTGTCTTTCACAGGGTTTCATTATAAGACGTCATCGAGGAAGATTTCAGCGCCCTATTTCAGAGCTTATGCTAGATGTAATGTTTCTAATAATTCTGCAAATCGGGAAACACCTGCACTCCCTTGTAAGACGTTCAATTTCACCATTTCCAATCTTCCAGAACAGAAGAACGAGAGTATAGCCATCCAAGTGCGGTCACAGGGAAGTCTTACTCACGGCAATTTGGAAAGAAGGCGCCATCTTAAAGGCTATCTGAGAAGTAGACTGATGAATGAAATGCACGCCGAGCATTTGACGCCGAAAACGTGTTCGGAAAAGCAGTACAGGAATGCTCGCAGATGGGAACTCATCAGGGGAAATTTCACGGATTGCTCATCGCTGGCCGTTTTGAAAAAAATTTCTTCCGAAAGAAAACGCCAGGAAGATCATCACCCAGATTACTTCCACGATCTTGTTATGTCCCAGGCCTTATTCCAGCGGAATCTACCCTGCCGTAAATTGTCAGGGTTTATTCATGAGTTGGGTTATAATGAGTTTCGAGCTCACTTATATTGCGAGAAACAGCTGGAAACGTTCAAAGACGCAAACCGTCATTGCAATGGAAAACTCGTGCTGCATTTCGATGCAACTGGATCGATTGTAATGAAGCCTCCCTGGTGTGAAAAAGACGTGTACTACTATGCCTTGGTGTACACATTTCAGAATGAAACGGTTCCACTTGGCGAGCTGCTGACGACAAATCACGGATGCCCATCTGTTACTTTCTTTCTGAGCGAGTTGGTCAGAAAGTTAAAATCACTGTTCAGCTTCTCCAGAGGTATTGCCACAAGAGTTGAGGTCGACTTTAGCTTTGTAATGATTCACAGTGTTCTTCGAGCCTTCAATGACCAAAGCCTCGTGAACTTCTTAGAAAATTCCTTGAGGTATGCAGAAAATCCAAAAGATCTTCCGCAAACCATCCTTCACATATGCAATGCGCATGCAATGAAAGCTTTCATCAACAATGTTTCACAGAAAGGAGCATCCAAAGACGCCAAAAAGTTAAGCAAGTGCGTCTTTACGGCTCTTCAGGAATGCATTTCAGTCAGGGATGCCAGAATTCATTTTCGAGATCTTTGTATTGTTTTCTTGTCAAAACAGTACTCTGAAGAGGTGGATAGGATTTTCAAGTTTTACAGCATGAAGCAACTTCACGATGAAGATGACCCTGTTGCAGAAACAATTGGCCTACTGGATATTGATGACAAATTGATTGCCACGACAGTCCGTTCACATTCACCATTCTATCGGCTGTTTGCAGAGATCCGTCAGAATGTGCAACAGGATATCGACCTGGAAACGGATGAAAATTCCACTTGCAAGAGCAACTGTTTTTATTGCCCTGAAGTTGTTCAGACAATGGAGAGTACATATGTCGCTTACTTTCCGTTTTGGTCTGCAATTTTCATCTACCTGAACGAAGGGGTAATTCGGGCGTCTAATGCAAGAATAGAGTCGTTCTTCAGATATCGCAAAATTGAGGTTTTACGCAAAATGACGAATGTTAAGCCCGGTCGCGTGGTAAGAAAGTTGCACGAATCGTTGGAGGGAGTTTTAAAAAAAGTCGATATTGATCACGCCAGGCTAAAAAGAAAACGTGCAAGGGAAGAAGAAACGGATTTGTCGGAGGAAAAATGGTCGAAGAGGAAACCCAAAGCCGCGTCGAAAACGTCAACCTCTAAAGCCGTCAAATCACAGCAGAGTTGGATTGAGAAGGCCAAAACGTGTGTTTCCTCACAAGTCTCGATGACAGGACATCTGGAGCCAGCTTGCATCACTTCTTCAAAGCACGATGATGTTCCCCGAAAAGAGCCATTTCCAAAACATGACTCCACTAAGGGGGAAAGCCCACCAAATTCAATGCCAGGAAGCAAAGCCAAGATCAAATTTGAGTTGGTGTCAAAACACTCTGACATCGACGATAAAGTGGGAAACAAGGCGACATCAGCAGTCTCGCACAATTTGGTCGCAGTTCCTCAGCAATCAGGTGTTCAGAAATGCAACTTGTTCACGCAAGAAATCTCTACAGAGCTGCTGAAAACATCAGGGAGACAAGTGGCGATAGTGCCGAAGAAATGTGATATGCTGCCCACTGCAACTGCTGCCAACAGATATCAAGTTTTCGTTGATGTGTGCGGCATAAAACTGAAATTGTCCGACTTGAAAACCATCCCTAATTCTTTGAACAATGGCGAACTTCTGGCGCTGAATGAACCAGAGTTTGCGAACGGTAAAAAACTTCAAATTCCACAATTTCATGTTGGATGGCTCACCGACAACGTAATTGAAGCGTATTCCTTGAAATTGGCTGAGCAACACCCAAATTTATTGCCAGCTCACACCTTCGTTATGGATCTCGTCATCAGGAAAAAATCCCTGCGCAACCTGTGGAAGGATGAAGACACGAGCAGAAAATCTATTATTTCTTTTCCATGGAATGGTGGCGGAGATCATTGGTCATTGTTTCTGGCGCACGTCGACGAACTTAAAATTGAATATTACGACCCGATGGTAAAGCAACCGGATTTTTCTCCCAGCTCAGATATTTCCAGAGCTTGTTTGGCGCTCAGTGACTTTTTAAAATGTCGTTTTCAGACCGGAGAATGGTACTGGATGCAGAAAAGTGACTACATCACACAACGCGATACAAAAAGCTGCGGTGTGTACATTTTGTATTACATTGAACAAGCGGTGAAAAACGTGAATGAAGACACCAGCTTTGATCCAATACTATTTCGCAAAAAAATTCTTCGAACACTGATGGGATGAAGCAATAATTTAAAAGAGTCAACTTTTGTTTGCATGAAACCGTGGTTTGAGAAAATCGCAAAGTCCTTTCGTGCTGTCGATTATCCCAAAGTATCAGCTGCCACCAAGCCCGTTTGTTCACAGCGCAATGAGGATTTCATGCGGTGGATGAGAATTTTTTGAAAGGATCCTGACTCCCCTTGCAGCAAAAATCAAGTTTGCACAAGGTGCGATTTTGAGCGTGATCCCAATTCTTTTGCTCGACGTTTTGCAGAGATGGCAGCAGGAACGGCAGCGTTTTGCTTCATGCTACATCATCAGCTGTATCAGAATGCACATATTTTTTGCCATTCAGACTTTTTTCGATCTTCTGTCCAAAACAGATTACAACTTGCAATGATTTACAAAGGAGAAAATTGGAGATTGTTGAAACTCCAAATCTGTTTTGGTCAAAAACTCACAAAAATCTGATGCAAAAATCTGTCCATTCTGAACCAACTTCAGCCAATAAAGTTCACGAAAAAACGACAGCGCACCAAGTGTGGATCGTGGCGTTTTTGCGGAAAACTGAAAAACATCAACGGCACACATATGAGGCCGCGATGCGGAGTTGCGCGCAAGCATGAAATTCATCGGAAACCAATAAGGCTTTGCGTTTTTCCCAATCACTGTTGAAAAACATTTTTAAATTTTCGCCCGCCTGTGCTGGCAGCGAATTTGTCAAACACACCGTTGGGTTCAAACACATTTGTAACCCAACCTGTCATTCCGCATAAAGGGCCTAATTCGCGAAATGCCACGTCTACTATGGTCCGCCTACCTCACTTTAGAACGCCCCCTTATAAGGCCGGAGAGATCTCCGATGCTTTTTTTAAAACCACCGCGGTGAAAGTTGCAGATATCCACGTTTTCGGGGGGAAGGGATCGATAATATCCTCAACTATCTCCGGTGGTTTTGAAACAAGCAACAGAGATCTCTCCGGCCTAAAACATGAAAATGTCAAGAGGAGGTTCATGTGATCATTTTTGGTCATAAATTATTGCTCCAGAATTCAGAAATGGCACTGTTCATTTGAAAATGACGGACAAAATGGTGGAATTTTGTACTGGTGTCAGGGAAGAGTCCCTCTAGTGATTTGAGAATATGGTTTTGATCAGGGTTATACACGTTGCATTTTGACAAGCAGTTCTCAAAATATATGGATCGCCCCTCGTATTACACAATTCATTTCGGAAGATGCAGGCATTTATAAATAAAAAATTGCAGTTTGCGTGGCTTGGTGAGGTGGGACAAAATGGAAAAAAACTCCGGCAAGCGCAAATAAAAACTCTCGTTCAGTAATCACCATTACGATTCCATCCAAGAAATGGGAATCCAAGAAACGGGAGCGTCCAAGAAAGGGGAATCCAAGAATCGGGAATCCAAGAATCGGGAATCCAAGAAACGGGAATCCAAGAAACGGGAATCCAAGAACCGGGAGACCGCGGGATGAATCCATCTTTGCTTCATCAAAAACAGTCTGCTCGAGTTTGTGGAGACTCTTCTCTTTTCAGCAGCAGTGTCTCTATGGACTGTGTCCCGTAAATTTAAAGCCGGATAGGACAGGGTGCACTATTCTGATGGGTCCGGACGCCCCAAAAAACAAGCACCACTCCAGGAAACATTGCACGGGTGGAGGAAAAAGTCATGACAGATCGAAAAATCATGGTGCAGGCGATAGCCGAGTCCTTGGGGATGACGATATGGACTGTGCATCAATTTCTGAGCCAGGTCAGGAAAATAGCGAAAGTCAGTTTTCGATGTTTGCTCTTGTCTGCTTAACGCAGCCAAAAACAGCATGTTCTGAGAATTGGTGATCTCCGCTGCTGTTTTTTGGATGCATCGTAGGAGGGGATGTCCGAACCCATTGGCATGGTGCACAGCGGAAAGAGAAGAGTATCCACAAACTTGGGGCAGCCTGTTGTTGATGAATCTCAGACTTGAGCAGTGAAACATTTCACCACAACTCTTTTGTTCCCCCTTCGAAAATTCATATGCCCAGTGTCAAAATAAGACCAAATTCAAATGTCTGCAGAAAAGAAACAGCCATCCGGAATTTTATGTAATTTCGTATGCAAAGACATAAAGGATGGAACTGTATGATAGACCAAGTTTAATAGCAATTTGTCACGTGGTGCACCTGTGGGAGAACAATTCCGGATTTTTTCCAATCGCACCTCGTGCGTACCTAAATGGCTATTTCAGTTGTGCCAAGTTTTTCGCTCTTGATTGCATATAGTGTAACGATAAATAATTATTTTTTGCAAACTAAGTTTTGTATAATTTTGTTTGTTTTGTTTTTTCCTGTTCAAATATTCAATTGTACCGTTACATTCCTTGTTTTTCTCTGTTTGTTCGGCAATGGTTGCAGTCGGTTTTCTCACACGTTTGTTTTTCAAAATAACAAAATGCATTTTGTTATTTGTTTAATGCTTGGGGAAGCGCTGCCAGCATTAAAAATAAAAAGCAAAAGGTCCACTGTTTTGATTTTCCATTATTTTTGTTTTTTTTTTATTTTTGTCCCATTTTTATTTTAATGCCCTTCCTAACCAAATTAAACCACCCTAACTTTACCATAAACCTCATTTACCTGACTTGCTATCCACGGAAGACCCTGTACGTTGGATCAGGTGTTTCTTGAGTACCAGTAAACAGCGTTTACCGCCATAGAAATAAATCTTTCCCGTTTTAACGTATTTTTGCGCGTACAAAAATACTGCCACTCCAAAGTACATTTTCTGTGTCCCAAAATAGCTTTAATCACAATTTGCTTCCGAGACTACAGTGGACGCACATTGGAAAATCCGGGGAAATTTTCAACTGCTTTCGACAAAGCTTTTGACGTTTGTCGTGCGTTGGATATGCATGGGTCGTTCTCATGGCGTGCGGAATCCCGCCACCTTGGTGCCCAGATAAGCGCATGTGCTGCTTCAAGTTCAAGCAAGTCGAATTTTGCAATGAGATTGACTCACCGATCCTTTGACCACAGTCCTGGAACTTTCCTTTTGCCTGGCTGAATCGCGTTTCGGCTCTCCATTCTGGAGCCTCAACAGCGGAAATGTTCTCCTACTGGTGTACTGCATGAAACATTGCGGGCAGATGACGTTGTCAAGAGGAACACGACCAACAAAAAACAGTCGCAAACGTTTTCCAAAAACATTCCAGGACGGAATTTTGCAATTTTGAACCGAAATTTTGCATGGTGGCCTCTGCATATGTGGTGGCCTCTGCATATATGGTGGCCTCTGCATGTACAGGCATATGGAGGGAGAGGATCTTCGCCTACAATTTGTTGAACGTTTTTCCCTCATAGATGTGTTGATACATGTTCAAGCTATTCGATCTTTTTGAGTTCAATATTGCTTCGATGAAATGTTGTTTGTTGCCAAGAAAAATTCTCTATTTTATATACATGTATAGTTGCGTTGTGAAATTTGTCTTTGATGTGCGTTGTGCAGTATCGATGTGTTGTCAAGCTATTCATTTCTTTGAGTTCAATACTTTGTCAGAAAGTTGTTGCAAAAATGATATTTTATGCCCATTTTATAAAAATTTTCGTTGTGAAATTTGTCCTTTGCTTGTGCCCTATTTGTTTGCGCCTTCAGTGTCTTCGTGCGCTCAAGCAAATATTCGTTTCTTTTGTGTTCAAGATCGCTTCAAAGAGAGTTTTTGGAAAATTATTTTCTTGCAAGGCGAAACTAACAAAGCTGGTTTTCCCCTTGGGTGGAGAAGTTGTAAACCTGTTTTGAGTTTTGATGTTTTTCCAGGAGCCGATTATCCTTATAATCGCGGTTTTTGGCGTGACTATGATTGTGCTGTTCCGAGGTGCTTTCGCAAATGCCTTTGTGCCGCCGAGCTTCCTTCCAGAGTGGTGGTTGCTTGTGAGGAATCCGACAAATCTTCTCCAAAACTGTCTCATCACCTGGATTTGGATTTGCTGTGTTTCGGTGGGATCAAAAACCTTCTCGATGCTCTACTCGTATTTTCATTTGAGGCGGTTTGGCCAGAGCCGGTATTTGAAAAACACTTTCGGGGAAGAAATCCGTTGAGGAAAAACCTGCTCGGATTGTTTCGCCTTTTTAAGTCACTTTATGTTGCCAAAGTGTGTCCTTTCAAGTGCCTTGCCTTGCATATATGTATACGAGTATGCATGCACGCTGTTCCCTAATTCTGCTTTACGTAGTCTTTTACACACTTTTTTCACAGAGTGTTTCCCAAAAGTCACTTGACAACCCCAGAAAAGTGCATTGCGTCCACAAGAATGCATTTCACATCGTAGTTCCCCGCTGCGGTCTGGTCATGATTCTTTAGTTGCCGACTCCATGCGTTTGGCATTTCTCTGGTCAATAACGCACAAGAATTTGCCAGTGCCAGTCACCTCGAGAAAACAGCCTTCTGTTGCGATATGCTGAACTTCCAGCAGGAGTAGGATGACAGTTTCACGTCGGCTTGCATTGGATTGTCTTGGCGCATGACATTTGCTCGTTGTGTTATCGCACGCCATGGTACGGTTCCCGTTTGTCATTTTCTCTGTAAATCGTGACGTCATTTTTACACTCTGTCGTTAATTTCATTATAGGGACAGAAGAGGCCGGAGAGATCTCCGATGCTTTTTTTAAAACCACCGGTGAAAGTTGCGGATATCCACGTTTTCGGGGGGAAGGGATCGATAATATCCGCAACTATCTCCGGTGGTTTTGAAACAAGCAACAGAGATCTCTTCGGCGAGAGAAAAATCACATAAAAAGGGACGGTTGAGCCTGCTATGCAGTTGTGTTCAAGGAGATTGCGCCGAAACTCAAAAGGCATCCTGTCAATATTTCCAAAGGTGATGTGACAAGTGATACGAGAAAATTACGTGATGGAACCATTGGAATAGCATAACAATTAATTGGTTCACAAGTAATTGCAAAGATGTGCGGAACAGCCTTTCGCAAGCTAACTGTTCATTTCAAAGCTTCCACTGTTCGTTGCGTTTGTTAGTCTTCTAAAGTGAATATAATGTGGTTTATGAATGGCTCACCCGAAGATGCACATGTTATGCAGACCGATGTGCAAGCTATCCAATTTCCGACTTTCGTGTCAATTTCATTTCAATTGAAATGAAATTGACGCGAAGGTGGTCATCAGGAGCATGTCTTTAGAAATTTCGTGATGAATTTTATGGACACCCCGTTTTGTCTTGCATTCCAAGCGTTTTTGTGTGGCTAACATTTATGTTCATGATGACGCTGTAAATTTATGAAAATTTATTGTGAAATACAGGATGTGATTGTTGAACCTTTCTCTGTGGCTTTCTCTCTTTTTCACGGCAATTCGAAAATGCTCATCCATGACAGGACATTTTGATAGAGTGTGATCGTAATGACAGAAAAACGTGTCTGCCGTGTTTTGACCCCTAAGGACACTAAGGTCATTGATGTCCATATGCCGGGTTAATTCAAAAATCCATCCCAACGCTTCACTGGAGGGTCGAAATACCAACTGGTGTGCGAAATTTCGACTTTCCAGGATGAGATGTAGTGCCAAAAAACGTGTCTGCCGTTTTTTGACCCCTAAGGACACAAAGGTCATTGAGGTCCATATGCCGGGTCATTTCAAAAATCCATCCCAACGCTTCACTGGAGGGTCGAAATGCCAACTGGTGTGCGAAATTTCGACTTTGCAGGATGATATTTAGTGCCTAAAAACGTGTCTGCCGTTTTTTGACCCCTAAGGACACAAAGGTCATTGAGGTCCATATGCCGGGTCATTTCAAAAATCCATCCCAACGCTTCACTGGAGGGTCGAAATACCAACTGGTGTGCGAAATTACGACTTTGCAGGATGATATTTAGTGCCTAAAAACGTGTCTGCCATTTTTTGACCCCCGAGGACACAAAGGTCATTGAGGTCCATATGCCGGGTCATTTCAAAAATCCATCCCAACGCTTCACTGGAGGGTCGGAATACCAACTGGTGTGCGAACTTTCGACTTTCCAGGATGATATTTAGTGCCTAAAACGTGTCTGCCGTTTTTGACCCCTAAGGACACAAAGGTCATTGAGGTCCATGTACCGGGTCATTTCAAAAATCCATCCCAACGCTTCACTGGAGGGTCGAAATACCAACTGGTGTGCGAAATTTCGACTTTGCAGGATGATATTTAGTGCCTAAAAACGTGTCTGCCATTTTTTGACCCCCGAGGACACAAAGGTCATTGAGGTCCATATGCCGGGTCATTTCAAAAATCCATCCCAACGCTTCACTGGAGGGTCGAAATACCAACTGGTGTGCGAAATTTCGACTTTCCAGGATGAGATGTAGTGCCAAAAAACGTGTCTGCCGTTTTTTGACCCCTTAGGACACAAAGGTCATTGAGGTCCATATGCCGGGTCATTTCAAAAATCCATCCCAACGCTTCACTGGAGGGTCGAAATACCAACTGGTGTGCGAAATTACGACTTTGCAGGATGATATTTAGTGCCTAAAAACGTGTCTGCCATTTTTTGACCCCCGAGGACACAAAGGTCATTGAGGTCCATATGCCGGGTCATTTCAAAAATCCATCCCAACGCTTCACTGGAGGGTCGGAATACCAACTGGTGTGCGAAATTTCGACTTTCCAGGATGATATTTAGTGCCTAAAAACGTGTCTGCCGTTTTTGACCCCTAAGGACACAAAGGTCATTGAGGTCCATGTACCGGGTCATTTCAAAAATCCATCCCAACGCTTCACTAGAGGGTCGAATAACCAACTGGTGTGCGAAATTTCGACTTTCCAGGATGATATTTCGTGCCTAAAAACGTGTCTGCCATTTTATGACCCCCAAGGACACAAAGGTCATTGAGGTCCACATGCCGGGTCATTTCAAAAATCCATCCCAACGCTTCACTAGAGGGTCGAATAACCAACTGGTGTGCGAAATTTCGACTTTCCAGGATGATATTTCGTGGCTAAAAACGTGTCTGCCGTTTTTTGGTCCCGAAGGACACAGAGGTCATTGATGTCCATATGCCGGGTCAGTTCAAAAATCCATCCCAACGCTTCACTGGAGGGTCGAAATACCAACTGGTGTGCGAAATGTCGACTTTCCAGGATGAGATTTAGTGCCAAAAAACGTGTCTGCCGTTTTTTGACCCCTAAGGACACAAAGGTCATTGAGGTCCATATGCCGGGTCATTTCAAAAATCCATCCCAACGCTTCACTGGAGGGTCGAAATACCAACTGGTGTGCGAAATTTCGACTTTCCAGGATGATATTTAGTGCCTAAAAACGTGTCTGCCGTTTTTTGGCCCCTAAGGACACAAAGGTCATTGATGTCCATTGCCTGACAGGAGAAAAGTGTCTTTCTCCAATTTAAAACCAAAAAGAACGTAACACTTCTGTGATACCTGGCATCCAATTTTGGAAAAGTCTCACCAGTCAATGTTTGGTCTCATTTTTGATTGTTTTTACGCCACATTTTCTGATCTCATTTTCATGCTATTGCGAGTGTTTTACCATCACATTATACAATATACATCACAAAAATAAAAATAAATGTCCATATGCCGGGTTAATTCAAAAATCCATCCCAACGCTTCACTGGAGGGTTGAAATACCAACTGGTGTGCGAAATTTCGACTTTGCAGGATGATATTTAGTGCCTAAAAACGTGTCAGCCATTTTTTGACCCCCGAGGACACAAAGGTCATTGATGTCCATATGCCGGGTCATTTCAAAAATCCATCCCAACGCTTCACTGGAGGGTCGAAACACCAACTGGTGTGCGAAATTTCGACTTTCCAGGATGTGTTTTTAGTGCCAAAAACGTGTCTGCCATTTTTGACCACTGAGGACATGGATGGTGATGATGACGATGATGATGATTAAGCGATGATGATGATGTTGATGACAATGCGTTCTTGCGATTTTCTGGTTGGCACATCCTTTGAGAAGCTTCTGAATTTTGTTTTGGAGCGAAACGAACGGGATGGCAAAATCGGAAATAAAATTTGGATACCCCTGATTCTCGGGAATATGAATATGAATATGAAGCTAACGTCACCGACGTCTGGGAAGAGGGAGTGTGCGTACAGCTGGCGAACACCGCTGGTGCTTCCGTGACTCCCTGCGCTAGTTAACCGAGCTTATGCCGGACAGCGCTCTCGCCGCGTGACTGACACAAGGCGAACCATTCTCCCGTTGTTGTGCACTGGAAAGGGGAAGTTCTCAGCTTTATTTCATTTATTGAATTGAATTGTATTTGTGGGTTTCCCCATTATCATACACATAGGATAGATACAACAAATTTTCACATACACTCACAAGAAAGGATGAAAGAACTGAAGCTGGGAGAAAACGGTAAGGAAATTGAAAAGTTAGGTAATTGATCAAAACGACTTAAATTATTATCAGTCAATGGAGGAGATGGACTTAAGGAGCAAATGAGTGGAAGATGCCGTTCAGCTCACCCATGTTCAGAACTCTCTGAGCTGGGCAGGCAGGAAAATCTCCTCCTAAGAATTGGTATGCTCAATGGCTGGGAGAACACTGTTGCAGGCAGTACATTCCAGTCAGCGATTGCACGTGAAAGGAAGGAAAATTTCCCAACATCTTTTTTGAAGGAGAGAGGCCTTATCTTGAAAGGGTGATCATGTGTAACGTGACCCTCCCCTTCTCTCACTGGGGTAAACTCTAAAGGGCCTCCGGCTAGCTCACTTCAAGGGGAAAAATCACGTATGTCTTCACCAGATTTTGGCTCACTTCTGCTACCTAAACACCTACGCACCTTTCAAAAAAAACAGCGGGCATCATCGAGATCGGCAATAAACAAATCTGACAACCTACGCAATTTTGGCTAAGCCAAAATACCTGAAAACTCTATCACTCTCTCCAAAAGTCGCAACACTCCTTCGAGGCGGAGCTTCTTTTTAATTTGAATTTAGCCACTCAAAACAAACACCAATTCGGGTATCTCTCAGTATCCCGCATCACAGAAATAAATAATTCCTACGCACTAAAAACTCTTGCAAAAGTGAGCCATGAAGTCATTTCACAAACTGAATTCCCCAAACAAATTCGATCACACCATATGAAAACATTTCTTCTCCCCACAAGGATGTTTGTGAACTCTCACTCAAAATTAATGAAGCAAATTTCTTCAAAAGACCAAGCTTTGCCGTTTATTCACAACTTCTAACTCTAAAAGTCTCCAGCCATTTGAAACAAAAACTAAACCTCTGAAATGCAACTAACAATCAAAATAAAAATCTGAGAAATGAATAAATTTTCCCCCACACTCATGCTCACACACTCCTGGACAAACACAAATGAAACACAGTTTAAAAGAGAGCATCAATGAAATTTTACAGCAAAGCCGGCATGACTAGACAAGAAAAAACCCCTACCTAAAACCCCTCAGCGCGCTCCTTAGCACTACCTTGCCCTATTGGCACATTCCTACTTACCTACTGGCCAGATACTAATTAAAGGGACAGGGACTGCAGTGGGAAGGACAGGGCGCAACTGAATGAACGAAGCGATCAGTAGCTGTATGTTGAGTCATCAGGCCACACAGCCAGGCTGTGGGAATGTAATTTCCATGCTTGACTTCATCAATCGCCTCGGCAACAGCATCTGCAACTGCTCATCTGACCTTTCAGTTGTCCGAAATCAGTTCAAAGTTCGTCTCAGGTCAGGAATTTGGCAAGTCAGTGTTTGCTGTGAACTGACTGGCACCCACCAATTGCCTTCTTCAATCACCACAGTTCTAGATTTTTACTGTTTCTGGAACCACCAACTGACTCAAGGTGACAGCATTTCAGCCTTTGTGTGTGTGTGCTGTCTCAGAGAAACAACATTCTGCCCGATCGAATTCACAGGAGAACTCCCCAAACAGTTCTTAATTCTTACTTGGAACCAAAGTTCATGACATCGACGGCGGCCATTTTGATTTCCATCAGAAACTTGTCTCACCCGGAACAGAAGTCGGCAATATCATTGGCGAACGTAGAAACTAATTCACGAACTAGCTACCTTGATCAAACTATTCCTCCAAACTATCAGTTCATGACAAAGAAATTCAAGTTGGCAAAATCAGGCACATCACCAAAATTCCGGCAAAACTTCTCCAACAGAAAACGTGCTGCTCTCCTCCATGGCTGAACGAAAAAAGCCCCGTTTCCAGCCAAGTTCGTTCCCG